>JANGZZ010000177.1:0-71808 GCA_026225955.1 Clarireedia paspali | reverse complement strand
AAGAATAAAACTAATATTTTAAATTTAATTATATAATCTTATTCGATTTTAATTACTAATAGTAATTTAGTATTAATTGTAAACTTTTTAAATCGACTTCTAATTTGAAAGTTATATAATAAACTAATAATCTTAATTAAATAATTTAACCTTTTTATTAGTATCCTCTTACTAATCTTTCTAAAATAATTTAATAGTAAGATAATCTTATAAACTTTTAGAACTAAATAATTAAACTTTTTTAGCTTTTTAAATATTATATTAATTACTTGTTGCTAGTAAGTAAAATAGTAGTTAAAATTGATAAAAAGGTTATAAATCTTATAAAATAAATTAAGAATAATTAAATAAGTTTTATTAATAATTTTCTAGTTAATTCTATTTAGTTTAAAGGTTTTCTTTTTAATTTTAATTAAATAAGCCTTTTCAAACTTACTAATTACTAGTTCTAGTTAAAAGTCAATTTTATAAATATCCTAAAAGGGGCTAGTTAATATTAGAAACTAGGAAAACAAAGTTGATTTTAAAATACTCGCTTTTTCTTCGAAAGTTAATTAATTAGAAATTAAAGGTAGTATCTAGCTTTAATAGCTTTTAATATAACTAAAAGCTTTAAAAATAGTTTTCAGGTTTTTAGTCTCTAAGAAGATATTCTAGTAATTCTATTTAGTATATTTAATAGTCGAAAAGTATTAGTTCTAAACTAAAAAATAACTTTAATTTTAATTATTTTCTCTTTAAACTTTTAATATTGATTTTCGAAAGGTTTTAAGCTTAGAGATCTATTAGAGTTTAGCTTATAACTTTAATTTGATTTTCAGAATTACTATATTCGATATTAGTTTAATTATTTATACTAATTTAAAACTAATAACTTTTAAAAAGTTAGTTATTAATATTTTAAAAGTTAACTTAGTTCTAACTAGCTTTAAGAGTTATTAATTGAGAACTAAGCTCTTATTAGCTAAATCAACTAGACTAATATTAAATAGATTCTAATTAGTTTTTTTAATATTAAAAAGTTGAAAAAGATTTAAATAACTTTGATTTAAACTTAGATTTTTAATTATAAAAAATATTAGTAAATAATCTGAGTTTAGATTATCTAGTACTTACTAGTTATTAATATACTTTGTTACTTTTGAAGTAGTAAAAGTAAAGTTCAAAACTAAAAAGTTAACTTTATAAAAAAAAGTTTTAGTTTCTAGATTATTAAGTAACTTTAAGTTATTATCTTTGATCTAGTTAATTAATTAAGCCTCTTTTTAAATATTAAGTAACTCTAGATTTTATTAAAGATAGTAAGTATTAAAATCACTTAAAATAAATAAATTAGTTATAATAGTTTTTAAAAACAAGCTCTTTTCAATTATTTTTCTTGAATTACTTTCAACTTAGTTAGTTTTATTATAAATATTAACTATTTCAAGTATATTAATTCTTAAACTTAGTTATATTATTAATAAGTCTAAATCCGAGTTATTAAATACTAATATAATATTAGTAATAAGAACTTTTAAAATATATATCAAGGTTTAAGATTTGAAGTTCCGATATAGTACTAGAAGCTAATTGAAGTTAGTATAAATTATAAATTAACTATTTAACTAGTTATAGTCTTTAGCTATAATCTAAGGTTCTTAGATTATTAATAAGTCGATTTTTAACTTAATAGCTAACTTAAAAACTAATTTAGTTTTTAGTAAACTTTTATTAAAATTTATTTATAATATTTAGATATCCTAACTATTTATAAGTTAAAACTAATCTTTTTAATAATTTTATATACTTTATATAATTTCGAATTACTAGTATATAGTTGAGAGTAATTAGTATACTTTAAAGTTAAGTATAAATAGAGTTTCTTATAAATATTATAAATATTATAAATATATTAAGAGGTTAGATAAGGTTTTAAATATAAGTTATATTTAGTTTACTAATAGTAAAACTAGGTTATATACTTAAATCTCTAATAGTAAATATATTAAGTTGACTTAGTTATATTTAATAGCTTTTTAACTTTAATTAAGATTTCGATAATATAAACTTAATTCTTTATATATCTCTCGACTTCTTTAATAGTTTTAAAAGAGACTATTACTAAACCGGCTCTTTTAGTAGTTTAATTAACTTCGAAGAAAAGCTAATAAAAGGTTTTAATTAGTTTAAAGTTTAAAGAACTATTAAAAGTTTTAATCTCTTTTAATACTAATTTTATACTTTCTAAAGTATTGAAGTTGGCTATAGAGATCTTATATAATATCACTTTAAACTAGGACTTATCCTTTTAGATACTTTTAAAATTAAGAAGTTTTTTCTAAATATTAACTTTCTTAATTAAAAAGTTAATTGTATAAAAGGGGATTATAATTAGTACTAAGTTCTTTTTATTAGATATACTAGTAATAATTGAAATAATTAGCTTTTTAACTTCTTTAACTTTAAAAGCTTTATTAATAATATTATAAATAGCTAGAACTAAGAAGGTATTATAATATAATATAATATTATATACTAAGATAAATCGATTTAAGGGCTTAGCTTTAGGCTTAGCTGTTTTGGGTTTAGCTTGAACTATAGTCTAGTTACTTGACTTTAAGTTACTTAATATAATGATATTAGTGAAACTAGCTTAGATTGGATTTTAAATAATTTTAATGATTTTTACTATTAAAGTTATTAAAAGTATTAAGGTTACTAGAAGTACTAGAGTTACTAGAAGAGTTATTAAAAGTTGTTTTTATAGTTTTAGAGCTTTAGTCTAGTTTTCTATCTTCTAAGTTATATATTCGAGGTTGTTAAGTTGAGAAATTAATTAATTAATAACTTTTTTAACTTTTCTCGATATAATATAGTCTTTAAATACTTTGATAAGATCTAGTATTTTACTTTACTATTCTTTAGAAGAAGCTAAAGTACTAACTTTAATTAAAAGGTTTAAGGCTTTGAAGATTAGTAATTAAGTAGGTTTTAAGTTAACTAATTAGTTAATAATGATTTTCAGGTTTTTATTAATCTATTCTATTGAAAAGGGGTTAATATATTTTAATAAATAGAATAAGATACTATTAAAGCTAATTATAATATTTATAGTAAGTTCAACTAAAGGGTTACAAGTTAATAAAAAAATTACAAAACGATTTTTCATTGAAAAAACACGATTTCTTATTGAAAATCATTAGATTAAAGTCGAATATAATAAATAACTTTTCTATAGATCAAACTAGTTAGGTTATTTAATTATATAATTATCTGCTACCGAGATATCGTTGTTGTTACTGATTTCGCGGATTTTTATTTTATATTTCGAAATTTTTTATTTAAAAACTTTAAAAACTATAAAAACATTGAAAAACAATAAAATAATAAAAATATTAATAAAAAGAAGTTAGTACTTAAATGTAATATATTTCTATAGTCTGAACTAGTTTATTTATATTTTTATACTCTTTCTATATTATTGTTATTATCGATTCCGGCGATTCTAAGTACTAAGTTTATTAATTTTATTTTATTAAAACTTAAATTATTGATTTAATAATAATTAATAATATTAGTGATTCTAGTAATACTAAAAGGGTTTCTTTAATTTACTAAGGCTTTTATAATATTAATATATTTACTTAAATATTATATTAATACTTATTAATATAGTTATCCTTTTAACTCTTAATAATAATAATAATAACTAGAATATTATTTTAACTACCTTTTTTTTGACTACTTCTAATACTCTAACTATATTCAAGTTATTACCTTTAATTATTAATATTATTAATAATATTATAGATATTACTATATTATTGACCTTATTTACTACTTTTCGATTCAACTTTAATATCGACTTATTTAGTCTTTCCAATATTATAAACTCAGACCTTTTAGCTAGACTTATTATAAATACTATAACTAGCTTTAGTAGTATCTCTCTTTGTTTACTAAAATATATTAACTCTTTCTTAGCAGAATAGATTAATAAAAACTCGAAAATCACTACTAATTAATTAATTAACTTAGAATCTACTTAATTACTTATCTTTGAAATTTTAGACCTTTTAATTAAAGTTAGTACTTTAACTTCTTTTTAAGAATAATAAAGTAAAATACTAGATCTTATCGAAGTATTTAGAGACTATATTATATTAAAAAAGGTTAAAAAAGTTACTAACTAATTAACTTCTTAATTTAACAACCTTGAATATATAATCTAGAAAGTAGAAAACTAGATTAAAGTTTTGAAATTATAAAAACAGCTCTTAGTAACCCTCTTAGTAATCCTTCTAATAATTCTAATATTTCTAATAATCTTAATATTTAAAATCATTAAAATAGCTTAAAATCCAGTTTAGACTTTCTTTACTAATATCGCTATATTAAGTAACTTAAAGTCAAGTAACTAGATTATAGTTATAACTAAACTCAAAGTAGCTAAGTTTAAAGTTAAAGCTTTAAACCAATTTATTTTAGTATATAATACTATATTATATTATAATACTTTCTTAGTTTTAATTATTTGTAATACTATTAATAAGGTTTTTAAAGTTAAAAGAGTTAAAAGACTAGTTGTTTTAATTATTACTAGTATATCTAATAAAAAGAACTTAATATTAATTATAACTCTCTTTTATATAATTGACTTTTTAATTAAGAAAGTTAATATTTAGAAAAACCTTCTTAATTTTAAAAGTATCTAAAAGAATAAGTCTTAGTTTAAAGTAGTATTATATAGGATCTCTATAACTAACTTCAATACTCCGAAAAGTATAGAACTAGTACTAGAAGAGATTAAGACTTTTAATAGTTCTTTAAATTTTAAACTAATTAGAACCTTTTATTAGCTTTCTTCTAAAGTTAACTAAGTTACTAAAAAAGTTGGTTTAGTAATAATCTCTTTTAAGACTACTAAGAAAGTTGAAAGATATATAAAGAATCAAGTTTATATTATTAGAATCTTAGTTAAAACTAAGAAGTTACTAAGTATAACTAAGTTAACTTAATATACTTGTTACTAAGGATTTAGGTATATAATCTAATTTTATTGTTAGTAAGCTAAATATAGTCTATATTCGAAACTTTACCTAATCTTTTAATATATTTATAATATTTATAATATTTATAGGAAGTTTTATTTATATTTAGTTTTAAAATATATTAATTACTTTTAATTATATATTAGTGATTTAAAATTGTATAAGGTATATAAAGCTATTAAAAAAGTTAGTTTTAGTTTATAAATAATTAAGATATCTAAGTATTATAAGTAAATTTTAATAAAAGTTCACTAGAAATTAAATTAACTCTCAAGTTAGCTATTAAGTTAAAAATCGACTTATTAATAATCTAAGAACCTTGGATTATAGTCGAGGATTATAATTAGCTAAATAGTTAATCTATAGTTTATATTAGCTTCAATTAGTTCTTAATATTATATCGGAACTTCAAACCTCGAACTCTGATATATACTTCAAAAGTTCTTATTACTAGTATTATACTAGTACTTGATAACTCGGATTTAGACTTATTAGTAATAAGATTAAACTTAGAAATCAATATACTTGAAATAGTTAATATTTATAATAAGACTAACTAAACTAAAAGCGATTTGAGAAAAATAGTCGAAAAGAGTTTATTTTTAAAAGCTATTATAACTAATTCACTTATTTTAGATAATTTCAATATTTACTATTTTTAATAAAATTTAAAGTTATTTAATATTTAAAAAAAGACTCGATTAGTTAACTAGATCGAAGATAATAATTTAAAGTTACTTAATAATCTAGAAACTAAAACTTTTTTTTATAAAAATAGCTTTTTAGTCTTAGACTTTATTTTTACTATTTTAAAGGTAATAAAATATATTAATAATTAGTAAGTACTAAATAACCTAGATTTAGATTATTTACTAATATTTTTTATAATTAAAAATCTAAGTTTAAATTAAAACTACTTAAATCTTTTTTAACTTTTTAATATTAAGAAGATTAATTAGAATTTATTTAATATTAGTTTAGTTGATTTAGCTAATAAAAACCTAATTCTTAATTAATAATCTCTAGAGCTAGTTAGAACTAAGTTAATTTTTAAAATATCAATAATCAATTTTTTAAAAGTTATTAGCTTTAAGCTAATATAACTAATTAGGCTAGTATCGAATATAGCGATTCTGAAAATCAAGCTAAAGCTATAAACTAAATTCTAGTAAACCTCTAAACTTAAAACTCTTTGAAAATCGATATTAAGAGTTTAAAGAGAAGATAATTAAAGTTAAAATTACTTTTTAGTTTAGAACTAATATTTTTCAGTTATTAAATATACTAAACAAAGTTATTAGAATACTTTCTTAAAAACTAAAAACTTAAAAACTATTTTTAAAGCTTTTAATTATACTAAAAGCTATTAAAGTTAGATATTATTCTTAATTTCTAACTAATTAACTTTCGAAAGAAAAATAAGTATTTTAAAGTTAACTTTATTTCTCTAGCTCCTAATATCGACTAGCTCTTTCTAGAATACTTATAAAGTCGACCTCTAGCTAGAACTAGTAATTAGTAAGTTTAAAAAGACTTATTCGATTAAAGTTAAAAGAAAAACTCTTGAACTAAATAGAATTAACTAGGAAATTATTAATAAAGTTTATTTAATTATTTCTAATTTATTTTATAAGGTTTATAGCCTTTTTATTAATTTTAGCTACTACTTTACTTACTAGTAGTAAGTAATCAATATAATACTTAAAAAGCTAAAAAAGCTTGATTATTTAATTTTAAAAGTTTATAAGATTATCTTATTATTAAACTACTTTAAGAAGATTAATAAGAGGATACTAACTAAGAAATTAAACTATTTAGTTAAGACTATTAACCTTCTATATAACTCTTAAATTAGAAGTTGACTCAAAAAGTCTATAATCGATACTAAGCTAATATTAGTAATTAAAATCGAATAAGATTATATAACTAACTTTAAAATATTAGTCTTATTTCTAGATATTAAAGGGGCCTTCGATTATATATCTAAGAACTAGCTACTAGTGATTTTAAAAAAGATTAAATTACCTCTTAGTTTAATTAGTTAAGTTAATTACTTTCTAGAAGCCTAGTAGCTTCGACTAGCTTTTAATAATTAAATTAAGCCCTTTCAACTTATTAATATTAGTATTCTCTAGGATAACTTAATTAGTTCAATTTTATTCTTGATTTATATTTAAGATCTTTTCTTAACTATTAACTACTTAGTTTAGTTTTATATAAACGATATTATATTAATAGTTAGTTCAACTAGTTTTAAAAAGAATTACTAAACTCTAGAAAGAGAAGCTAATAAGTTATATTCCTTTGAAATAGTAAATAGTATCGATTTTAACTTTAAGAAAACTAAGTTAATCTACTTCTTTTCTAGTAACTTAAAGGCCTATTTAGTTAAATTACTGAATTAGCAAGTTATATACCTCTTTAAGCTAATAAGGTAACTAGGAATTTAGTTTAATAATACTTTTAAATTTAAAAGTTATATTAGAATTCAAGTTAGTTAAACTAAAACAATATTACTTTAAGTTAACTAGTTAGTTAGTATTTAAACTAACTTATTTTCTTTTGTAATATACTAGTTATATATCGTTTATATTACTAGTGTCTTAGACTATAGGTCCTTAATTTAGTATAAGGAATAAGCTAATTTTAAAGTTTAATTTTAACTACTTTAAAATCTAGCTTTTTATAAAATCTTAGAGGTTTTTAAAATTAGTTTAAAACTAGTTATAGATACTAAAGCTATATTAGTATCTCTTGATATCTATTTTGCTAGTACTAATCGCTAATATACTTTCTAGTTACTTAAACTTCTAAAAAACTATTTAATTTATTATCTTCTTTAGAAAGGTTATTAAAAGCTATAAAGTTATTAGAAGTAAAGTTACTAGAAATTATAAAGTTATTAGAAGAATTACTAGAAGTTAGAACTTAGTTCTAACTCTATTTATCTTCTAAAGGTTAGCCGGAAACGGAGGTCGAAGCTAGTGACAAAGCTAGCTACTAAGCTAATATAAACCGACCGGATTAGGCGATCAATACACTCGCTAGTCAACTTAGATAAGCTAGAAAAGCTATACTCTTTTAAATTTCTACTCTGAGCTATTAACTCTTTTTTAGTCTAAATTAGCTATTTCTCGAAGAAGGAGAAGGCTAATAATTATAAGGGGCTAGTATCAATACTAGCGTCTAATCAATATATCTTTTATACTAATAGATTGTAGTTACAAGTTAGAATAGGAATTAAGGTCGGATTAACTCTTTTAGACTCAAATCAAGAGTTAATCTAGATATATAAGTGGAATATAGGTTTAAATCAGTTAGTCTACAATAGGGAGCTAGAAGGGGTTACTTAAATAGTCGAATTAGCTAGCTAGCTAGCCTGGCCCAATTAAGAATATATAGTTTATAATAATAACTAAGTTGGGTTACTAAGGTTAAAATTACTAAGTAATAATTTCGGCTAAGAATAGCTAATAAGGGTATTTAATATTAATTATCAAATAGTTAATAAAGGCGCTAGTATTAAATTAGCCTAGGTTCCAAAGCACTACGATATTGAAGGGAATGAACTAGTCGATAAACTAGTGAAAGAAGCTACTAGTCTGGAACCAGATACTTATAAGATTAACTTCGTTTATTTAGATATCTAAATCAAAGCTATTAAGGTTTAGGAGTGGGAACTAGCTTTAGAAAAAGTGACTAAAGCGACTAAATCGAGACTAGTTAAGGAAACTAAGGCTAATTATACTTCAACTTATAAATTAGCCTCCCGAAGTAAAATCTCGATTCCCTCTAATATTAAACGGGCTACTACTAGTATGTTTTACTAGTTAAAACTAGGCTATAGTTATATCAAAGTTTATTTACATCGATTTAGCTTAACTAGCGATAATAAATATAAATATAGTAAAAAAGAGATACTGGAATATTTTCTACTTAGTTGTCGATTACATGCTAATACACGCTTGAAGTTAAAAGATAAGTTTAATATATACTACTTTAGTTTACCTTTATTACTCGATATAAAACCTGGAATTAAGACTAGCCTGGAATTTATTTAAGAAACTAGTATTTGTATATAGAAATATTATTTAACCTGGTCAACTAACTCTTAATAAATTAGACTTATTTATAAATTATTATTATTAAGTCTCAGACTAGCCTAATACCGGATATCGACATTAATATCACTAATATTTAGTATTTAGGCTAGTTTAAACTTAATTCTTTTTATTAATATTCGGGGTATTTTAGGATTATTTTAACTGTTATTTCTTTAAAATTAAGGCTAGACCTTTAATATCTCTTTGTTATATATAACATTGTATATATTTAGACCTATATATATCTAGCTGCTAACAGTATACTCGCTAGCCGATCTACTATAGTCTCAGACTTATATAGATTGTTAAAATAAATAAAAAAAAAAAAAAAACTAAAGGGTCCAAGTTTATAATATTGGAAAGGTTAGATAAGTCGATATTAGGATTAAATCGAAGGGTTGTAAGTAAGGTTAGTAATATAGTAATATCTATAATATTATTAATAGTATTAATAACCAGAGATAATAACTTGATAATAGTTGGGGCGCTGGAAGTAGTTAAAAAGAAGATAGTTAGAGTGATATCCTAGTTATTATTATTGTTGTTAGGGGTCAAGGGGGCAATTATATTGATAAGTATCAATATAGTACTTTAATAAGTGTATTGATATTCTAAAAGCCTTTCTAGTTTACTAATATTACTTAGTTTCACTAATATTATCAAATATTAGTTAAATTAGTGATTTAAGTTTAATAAAACGAAATTAGTAAACTTAGTACTTAGAATTGCTAGAATCGATAGCGACAACGATATAGTAATAGTGCGAAGGTACAAATAGGCTAGTTCGGACTTTTTTTTTTTTTTTTTTTTTTTTATTTTAACGACCTATATGAGTCTGAGACTATAGTAGGTCGGTTAGCGGATATGCCGCTAGCAGCTAGGTGTATATAGGTCTAAATATATACAATACTGTATATAATGAAGAGATACTGAGGGTCTAGCCCTGATTTTAAGGAAATAACTATTAAAATAATCCTAAAACGCCCTGAATATTAGTGAAAAGAATTAAGCTTAAACTAGCCTAAATACCGAATATTAGTGATATTAGTGCTAATATCCGGTATTAGGCTAGTTTGAGATTTAATAATAATAATTTATAAATAATTCCAATTTATTAAGGGTCAGCTGACTAGGTCAAGTGATACCTTCGCGTGCAAATGCTCGTTTCTTGGATAAATTCCAGGCTAACTTCAATTCCGGGTTTTGTATCGAGTAATAAGAGTAGGCTAAGGTAATACGTATTAAGCTTATCTTTTAGCTTTAGTTGTATATTAGTATATAGCCGGCAGTTAAGTAAAAGATGTTCCAACGTCTCCTTTTTACTATATTTATATTTATTATCATTAGTTAGGCCTAGTCGATGTAAATAAGCTTTAATATAGTTATAGCCGAGTTTTAGCTAGTAAAATACACTAGTAGTAGCCCGCTTAGTGTCAAAGGGGATCGAGATTTTACTTCGAAGTACTAGTTTATAAGTTAAAGTATATTTAGCCTTTGGTTCTTTAGCTAGTCTCGATTTAGTCGCTTTTTCCAGAGCTAGTTCTCATTCCTGGGTTTTGATAGCTTTGACCTGGGTATCTAAATAGGCGAAGCTAGTCTTATAAGTATCCGGTTCTAGACTAGTAGCTTTTTTCGCTAATTTGTCGACTAATTCGTTCTTTTCAACTTTGTAGTAGCCCGGAACCTAAGCTAATTTGATACTAGCACCTTTTTTGACTATTTGGCTACTAGCGTCAAATACCCTTATTAGTTATTCCTGGCCAGAATTATCACTAAGTAATTTTAGCCTTAGTAATCCAACTTAGTTATTATTGTAAACTGTATATTCTTGGCCTGGCCGAGCTAGCTAGCTGGCTAATTCGACTACCTGAGTAACCCCTTCTAGCTCTCTATTATACACTAGCTAGTTTAGGCCGATATTCCACTTATATACCCAGATTAGCTCTTAATTTGAATCTAAAAGAGTTAATCCAACCTCTATTCCAGTTCCGCTTTGTAGTTGCGATCTGTTGGTATAAAAGGTATATTAATTAGATACTAGTATTGATACTAGCCCCCTATAATCATTAGCTTCATCCTCCTTCGAAAAGCAACTAATTTAGACCGAAAATAAGTTAGTTGCCCAAAGTAGGAATTTAAAGGACTATAGCTTTTCTAGTTTATCCAGGTTAACTAGTAAGTGTATTGATCGCCTAATCCGGTCGATTTGTATTAGCTTAGTAGCTAGCTTCGACGCTAGCTTCGATCCCCGCTTCCAGCCGACTCTTAGAAGGTAGATAAGGCTAGAACTAAGTTCTAGCTCCTAGTAACCCTCCTAGTAACCTTCCTAGTAACCCTATAATTTCTAATAACCTTCCCAGAGTAACTTATAAATCGGATAGTTTTTCGAGAGTTTAAGTAACTTAAAGGTGTATTAGCGATTAGCATTAGTAAGATAGATATCAAAGAGTATTAGTATAGCTTCAATATCTATAGTTAGCTTTAGGCTAGTCTTAAAAACCCTTAAGATTTTACAAAGAGCTAGGTTTTGAAGTAGTCGAAGTTGAGCTTTAAAATTAGCTTGTTCCTTATACTAGATTAGAGACTTGTAGTCTAAGATACTAGTAACATAAGCGATATATAGCTAGTGTATAGTAAAGAAAGATAAGCTAGTTTAAGTACTTACTAGTTGGTTAGCTCGAAGTAACACTGTTTTAGTTTAACTAACTTGAATTCTAATATAACTTTTGAATTTGAAGATATTATCGAACTAAATTCCTAACTACCTTACTAGCTTAGAGAGGTGTATAATCTATTGATTCGGTAATTTAACCAAGTAGCTCGCTGAGTTGCCGGAAAAGAAATAGATTAGCTCGGTTTTCTCAAAGTCAAAATCGATACTATTAGTTGTTTCAAAGGAATATAGCTTATTAGCTTTTCTTTCTAGAGTTTAACAGTTCTTTTTAAGACTAGTTGAACTAGCTGCTAGTACAATATCGTTTATATAAGACTAGACTAAGTAGCTAATAGTCGGAAAGAGATCTCGAATATAAATCAAGAATAAAATCGGACTAATCGGGCTACTTTGGGGGATACTAGTATTAATAGGCTAAAAAGACTTAATTTAGTTGTTAAAAGCTAGCTAGAGCTACTAGGCTTCCAGGAAGTAACTAACTTAGTTTATTAAATTAAGAGGTAGTTTAAACTCTTTTAAAATCACTAGTAGTCGATTCTTGGATATATAATCGAAAGCCCCTTTGATATCTAGAAATAAAACCGATATTTTAAAATTAGCTATATAATCTTGTTCGATTTTAATCGCTAATAGTAGCCTAGTATCAACTACGGACTTTTTAAATCGACTTCTAATTTGAGAGCTATATAGTAAGCTAGTAGTCTTAGCTAAATAGCCTAATCTCTTTACTAGTATCCTCTTACTAACCTTCCCCAAGTAGTTAAGTAGTAAGATAACCCTATAAGCTTTTAAAATTAAATAATTAAACTTTTTTAGCTTTTTGAGTATTATATTAGTTGCTTACTACTAGTAAATAAAGTAGTAGCCAAAATTAAGAAGAAGGCTATAAACCTTATAAAATAGATTAGGAATAACTAAATAAACTTTATTAATAATTTCCTAGCTAATTCTATTAAGTCCCAAGGTTTTTCCTTTGACTTTAATCGAACAAGCTCTTTCTAGCTCGCTAGCTACTAGTTCCAACTAAGAATCGACTTTATAAGTATCCCAGAAGAGACTAGCCAATATTGGGGGTTAGGGGAACAAGGTTGACTTTAAAATCTTCACTTTTTTTTCGAAAGTTGATTAATTGGAAATCAAAGGTAATATTCAGCTAATATAGCTTTTAATATAACTAAATACTTTGAAAATAGCCTTCAGGTCTTTAGTCTTCAAGAAGATATTCTAGTAACTCTATTTAGTATATTTAATAGCCGAGAAGTATTGATTTCTAATTATAGAATAGCTTTCTTAATTTCTTTAAACTTTTAATATTATTTTTCGAAGGGTTTTAAGCTCAAGGGTCCACTAGGGTTTAGCTTATAGTTTTAGCTTAATTTTCGGAATCGCTATATTCGACACTAGTCTAATTAGTTGTATTAGCTTAGAGCTAATAGCTTTTAAAAACTTAATTATTGATACTTTAAAGGTTAACCCGGTTCTAGTTAGCTCTAAGGGTTATTAATTGAGAACTAAGCTCTTATTAGTCAAATCGACCAAACTAGTCTTAAACAGATTCTAGTTAGCCTTCTTAGTATTAAAAAGCTAAAAGGGATTTAAGTAACTTTGATTTGAGCTTAGATTTTTAATTGTAAAAAAGATTAGTAAGTGATCTAAGCCTAGATCGTTTAGTACTTACTAGTTATCAATACACCTTACTACTCTTGAAGTAGTAAGAATAAGGTTTAAAACTAAAAAGCTAACTCTATAAAAGAAGATTTTAGTTCCTAGATTATTAAGTAACTCCAGATTATTATTCTCTATCTAGTTGACTAATCGGGCCCCTTTTTAAGTATCAAGTGACTCTAGATCCTACTAGAGGTAATAAGTATTAAAATTACTCAAAATAAGCGAATTAGCTATAATAACTCTTAGAAACAAACTTCTTTCGACTATTTTTCTCGAATCGCTTTCAGTTTAGCTAGTCTTATTGTAAATATTAACTATTTCGAGTATATTGATACCTAAGCCTAGTTGTATTACTAATAAGTCTGAATCCAAGTTATCAAGTATTAGTATAACACTAGTAGTTAAAACTTTTAAAATATATATTAGGGTTCAAGGTTTAAAATCTTGGTATAGTACTAAGAGCTGATTGAAGTTAGTATAAGTTATAAATCGACTATTTAACCAGTTTTGTTCTTTAGCTATAATCCAAGGTTCCTAGATTATTAATAAATCAACTTTTAACTTAATAGCTAACTCGAGAGCTAATTTAATCTCTAATAAACTTTTATTGAGATTCACTTATAATACTCGGATATCTTAGCTATTTATAAGCTAAAAGTAACTCTTTTTATTACCTTATACACCTTATACGATTTTGAGTCGTTAACGTGAGATTAGGAGTAGTTAGTACACTTTAAAGCTAAGTACGAACAAAGCTTCTTGTGGATATTATAAATATTATAAGTATATTGAGAAGTTGAATAAAGTTCTAAGTATAGACTATATTTAGCTTGGTGGCAACAGAACTAGGTCAGGTGCTCGAAACCTTGATATTTTAAATATTAAGTTGACTTTACAATATTTAAAAGCTTTTTAGCTCTAACTAAGATTCTAGCTATATAAACCCGGTTCCTTATATACTTCTCAGCTTCTTCAGTAGTCTTAAAAGAGACTATTACTGAATCGGCTCTTTTAGCGGCCTAGTTAGCTTTGGAGAAAAGCCAATAAGGGGTTCTAATTAGTTTGAGGTTCAAAGAGCTATTAAAGGTCTTGATCTCTTCTAGTATTAGTTCTATACTTTTCGAAATATTAAAATCGGCTATAGAGATTCTATATAGTATTACTTTAAACTAGGGCTTATCCTTTTAGATACTCTTAAAATTAAGAAGGTTTTTCCAAATATCAACCTTCTTAATTAAAAAGTCGGTTGTATAAGGAGAGATTATAATTAGTACTAGGTTCTTCTTATTAGATGTACTAGTAATAGTCGAAACAACTAGCCCTTTAACTCTCTTGGCCTCAAAAGCCTTATTAATAGTATTACGGGTAGTTAAAGCTGAGAAGATATTATAGTATAATATAGTGTTATATACTAAGATAAGTCGATTTGAGGGCTTAGCTTTAGGCTTAGTCGCTTTAGGTTTGGCTGTAACAGTGGTCCAGTCACCTGACTTTAGGTCACCTGATGTAGTGATATTAGCGAAGGAAGCCTAGGCCGGATTTTAGGCGATTTTAGTAATTTTGGGCGCCGGGGTTACTAGGAGTGCTAGGGTCACCGGGAGGGTTACCGGGAGGGTCACCGGGGGCTGTTTTTGCGGTTTCGGGGCTTTAGCTTGTGCTTCTACCTTTCAGGTCATGTGTTCGAGGTTGTTGAGTTGAGAAGCTAATTGGTTAGTAACCTTTTTGACCTTTCCCGATACAGTATAGTCTCTGAATACTTCGATAAGGTCTAGTATTTTACCTTATTGTTTCTGGGAAGAAGTTAAGATACTAGCCTTAATTAAAAGGTCTAGGGCTTCGAAGATAAGTAATTGAGTAGGTTCTAGGTTAACTGATTAGTTGATAGTGATTTTCGAGTTTTTATTAATCTGTTCTGTTGAAAAGGAGTTAGTATGTTTTAGTAGGCAGAGTAGGATACTACTAAGACTAGTTGTAGTATTCATAGTGGGTCCAACTAGGGGGTCCGAGCTTATAATATCAGAAAGGCTAGATAAGTCGATATTAGGGTTGAATCGAAGAGTTGCAGGTAAGATCAGCGATATAATAATATCTATAGTATTATTAATAGTATTAATAACCGGGAGAGATAACCTGATAACTGTAGGGGCACTGGAAGTAGTTAAAAAGGAGTTGGTTAGAGTAATATCCCAATTATTATTATTGTTGAGGGTTGAGGAGGTAGCTATATTGATAAGTATCAATATAGCACTTTAATAAGTGTATTGATACTTTAAAAGCCCTCCTAGTTCACTAATATCACTTAGTATCACTAATATCATTAATTATTACTAAATCAGTGATTTGAGCTTAATAAAACGAAATTAGTAAACTTAGTGCTCGGAATCGTCGGAATCGACAGTGATAGCGATATAGAAGTGGTACGAAGGTGCAAATAGGCTAGTTCGAACTGTAGAAGTGTATTGCACTTAGTATTAGCTTCTTTTTATTGATATTTTTATTGTTTTGATAATTTTTTGATGTTTTTATAATTTTTGAGGTTTTTTAAGTGAAAATTTCGAAAATATAGGGTAAAATCGACGAAATCGACGGCGACGACGATATCTCAGCGGCGGATAGTCGTACAGCTAGGCGGCCTAGCTGGTTCGATCCGCAGAAGAGTTATTTATCGTATTCGACTTTGATCCGATGATTTTCGATAAGAAATCATGTTTTTTCGATGAAAAATCGTTTTGGCCGAAAAAGTTGAAACTTGCTAGTTCGGACTATAAAAGTGTATTACACTTAAGTGCTAACTTCTTTTTATTAATATTTTTATTGTTTTATTATTTTTCGATATTTTATAGTTTTTAAGGTTTTTTAGTGAAAATTTCAAAAATATAGAGTAAAAATCGACGAAATCGATAGCGACAACGATATCTTAGTAGCAGATAATTATATAGCTAGGTAGTCTAGCTAGTTCGATCTATAGAAAAGTTATTTATTATATTCGACTTTGATTTAATGATTTTCGATAAGAAATTATGTTTTTTCAATGAAAAATCGTTTTAGCTAAAAAAGTTGAGTTGTTATATTATTTTTCTTAAATTGCTTTTAGTTTAATTAATCTTATTATAAATATTGATTGTTTCGAGTATATTAATTTTTAAATCTAATTATATTACTAATAAGTCTAAATCCGAGTTATTAAATATTAATATAATACTAATAACAAGAACTTTTGAAATATATATTAAGATTCGAGATTTGAAGTTCTAATTTAGTATTAGAAGCTAGTTAAAGTTAATATAATCTAAGAATAAGAACTAGTTTTAGAAAAAGCAACTAAAACAACTAAATCGAAACTAGTTAAGGATTCAAAAGCTAATTATACTTTAATTTACGAATTAGCTCCTCGAAGTAAAATCTCGATCCCTTTTAATACTAAGTAGGCTATTACTAATATATTTTACTAGCTAAAACTAGATTATAGTTATATTAAAGTTTATTTATATTGATTAGATCTAGTTAACGATAATAAATATAAATATAGTAAAAAGAAGATATTAGAATACTTTCTACTTAGTTGCTGATTACTTACTAGTACTTATATAAAGCTAAAAAATAAGCTTAATATATATTATCTTAATCTACTTTTATTACTTGATATAAATCCTAGAATTGAAACTAGCCTAGAATTTATTTAAGAAACTAGTATTTGTATATAAAGGTATTACTTAACTTGGTTATCTAATACTTAATAAATTAGATTTATTTATAAATTATTATTATTAAGTTTCAGACTAGTTTAATACTAGATATTAACATTAATATCACTAATATTCGATATTTAGACTAGTTTAAGTTTAATTCTTTTCACTAATATTCAAAGTGTTTTAGAGTTATTTTTACTATTATTTCTTTAAAATTAGGGCTAGACTCTTAATATCTCTTTACTATATATAATATTATATATATTTAGACCTATATATATCTAGCTACTAATAGTATAACTGCTAGTCGACCTACTATAGTCTCAGACTTATATAGATTGTTAAAATAAATAAAAAAAAAAAGAAGAAGTTAATATAAATTATAGATTAACTATTTAATTAGTTTTAATCTTTAGTTATAATCTATAGTTTTTAGATTATTAATAAGTCGATTTTTAACTTAATAATTAACTTAAAAACTAATTTAGTTTCTAGTAAACTTTTATTAAGATTTATTTATAATACTTGGATATCTTAATTATTTATAAACTAAAAGTAACTCTTTTTATTATTTTATATACTTTATATAATTTTGAATTACTAATATAAAATTAGAAGTAGTTAGTATATTTTAAAACTAAATATAAATAAAACTTTTTATAGATATTATAGATATTATAAATATACTAGAAGATTAAGTATAGTTCTAAGTATAAAATATATTTAATTTAATATTAATAAAACTAGGTTATATATTTAAAACCTTAATACTTTAAATATTAAATTGACTTTATAATATTTAAAAGTTTCTTAATTTTAACTAAGATTCTAGTAATATAAACTTAGTTTCTTATATACTTTTTAATCTTCTTACTAGTTTTAAAAGAGATTATTATTAAACTAGCTTTTTTAATAACTTAATTAACTTCAAAAGAGAGTTAATAAAAGATTCTAATTAGTTTAAAATTCAAGAAACTATTAAAGATTTTAATCTTTAAAAACGATTTTTTATTGAAAAAACGCGATTTCTTATTAAAAATTATTAGATCAAAGTCGAATATAATAAATAACTTTTCTATAGATCGAACTAGCTAGGCCGCTTAACTATATAACTATTCGCTACTGAGATATTGTTGTTATTGTTAATTTCGCGGATTTTTACTCTATATTTTCGAAATTTTCATTAAAAAACTTTAAAAACTATAAAAATATTGAAAAATTATTAAAACAATAAAAATATTAATAAAAAGAAACTAGTATTAAATATAATATACTTCTATAGTCCGAACTAGCTTATTTACATCTTTTTTTTTTATTTTTTTTTTATTTTTTTTTATTTTAACAACTTATATAAGTTTGAGATTATAGTAAGTTAGTTAGTAGTTATACTATTAATAGCTAAGTATATATAAGTTTAAATATATATAATACTATATATAACAAAGAGATATTAAGAGTTTCACTCTAATTTTAAAGAAATAATAATTAAAATAATCTTAGAATATTTTGAATATTAATAAAAAGAATTAAATTTAAACTAGTTTAAATACTAAATATTAGTAATATTAATATTAATATCTAGTATTAGGTTAGTATTAGATTTAATAGTAATAATTTATAAGGTTTTCTAATTTATTAAATATTAGTTAATCAAATTAAATAATATCTTTATATATAAATACTAGTTTCTTAGATAAATTTTAAACTAACTTCAATTCTAAGTTTTATATTAAATAATAAAAGTAAATTAAGATAATATATATTAAGTTTATCTTTTAACTTTAAATAAATACTAATAAGTAGTTAGTAGCTAAATAGAAAATATTTTAATATCTCCTTTTTATTATATTTATATTTATTATTATTAGTTAAATCTAGTCGATATAAATAAATTTTAATATAGTTATAATCTAGTTTTAGTTGATAAAATATACTAGTAATAGCTTACTTAATATTAAAAAGGATCGAGATTTTATTTCAAGAAACTAATTTATAAATTAAAGTATAATTAACTTTTTATTTTTTAATTAATCTCGATTTAATTGTTTTTTCCAAAGTTAGTATTTAGTTCTAAACCTTAATAACTTTGATCTAAGTATTTAAATAAATGAAGTTAGTTTTATAAATATTTAGTTTTAAACTAATAACTTCTTTTATTAATTTATTAACTAGTTTATTTCTTTTAACTTTATAGTACTTTGGAATTTAAGTTATTTTAATATTAGTATCTTTATTAATTATTTAGTTATTAACTTTAAATACTTTTATTAATTATTATTAGCTAAAGTTATTATTTAATAATTTTAGATATTATAACTTTATTTAATTATTATTATAAACTATATATTCTTAATTAAACTAAATTAACTAGTTAATTAATTTAATTATTTAAATAATCTCTTTTAACTCTTTATTATATATTAATTAATTTAAATTAATATTCTATTTATATATTTAGATTAACTTTTAATTTAAATCTAAAAGAGCTAATTTAATTTTTATTCTAATTCTATTTTATAATTATAATCTATTAATATAAAAAGTATATTAATTAGATATTAATATTAATATTAACCTTTTATAATTTTTAATCTTCTTTTTTTTTAAAAAGTAATTAATTTAAATTAAAAATAAGCTAGTTATTTAAAATAAAAATTTAAAGAACTATAACTTTTCTAAATTATTTAAATTAATTAGTAAATATATTAATTATTTAATCTAGTTAATTTATATTAACTTATTAATTAACTTTAGTATTAGTTTCGATCTATACTTCTAGCCAGTTTTTAAAAGGTAAATAGAATTAGAACTAAGTTTTAACTTCTAATAATTCTCTTAATAATCTTTTTAATAACTTTATAACTTTTAATAATCTTTTAAATACTTTTTCTAAATTAATTTATAAATTAGATGGTTTTTCGAGAGTTTAAGTAACTAGAAAGTATATTAGTGTTTAATATTAATAAGATAAATATTAAAAGATATTAATATAGTTTTAGTATTTATAATTTAACTTGAATTAGTTTTAAAAACTTCTAAGATTTTATAAAAAGTTAAATTCTAAAGTAATCAAAGTTAAACTTTAAAATTAGTTTATTCTTTATATTAAATTAAAGACTTATAGTCTAAGATACTAATAATATAAGTAATATATAACTAGTATATAATAAAGAGAGATAAGTTAGTTTAAATACTAATTAATTAATTAACTTAAAGTAGTATTATTTTAATTTAATTAACTCGAATTTCAATATAACTTTTGAATTTAAAGATATTATTAAATTAAATTTCTAGCTACTTTACTAACTTAAAAAGATATATAATTTATTAATTCAATAATTTAATTAAATAAGCTTTTGAGTTATTAAAAAAGAAGTAGATTAGTTTAGTTTTTTTAAAGTTAAACTTGATACTATTAGTTGTTTTAAAAGAATATAATTTATTAACCTCTTTTTCTAAAATTTAATAGTTCTTTTTTAAGTTAGTTGAACTAGTAACTAATATAATATTGTTTATATAAAATTAAACTAAGTAGTTAATAGTTAAGAAAAGATCTTGAATATAAATTAAGAATAAAATTAAATTAATTAGACTACTTTAAAAGATACTAGTATTAATAAGTTAAAAGAGTTTAATTTAGTTATTAAAAACTAATTAAAGTTATTAAGTTTTTAAGAAGTAACTAATCTAGTTAATTAGATTTAATAGTAATTTAAACTCTTTTAAAATTACTAGTAACTAATTCTTAAATATATAATCGAAAGCTCTTTTAATATTAAAGAATAAGACTAATATTTTAAAATTAACTATATAATCTTATTCGATTTTAATTACTAATAATAATCTAATATTAATTATAAACTTTTTAAATTAATTTTCAATCTAAAAGTTATATAACAAGTTAATAATCTTAACTAAATAGTTTAGTTATTATTTAACTTTTTCAACTAAAACGATTTTTCATTGAAAAAATATAATTTCTTATTGAAAATCATTAAATCAAAATTGAATATAATAAATAACTCTTTTATAAATCGATTAAACTAAGCTATTTAGTTATATAATTATCTGTTATCAAGATACTATTATTATTACTAATTTCATCGATTTTTACTTTATATTTTCGAAATTTTTATTTAAAAACCTTAAAAATTATAAAAATATTAAAAAATCATTAAAATAATAAAAATAATAATAAAAAAAAGTTAGTATTTAATATAATATATTTCTATAATCTGAACTAATCTATTTACACTCTTGTACTATTATTATATTATTGTTATTATTAATTCTAGTGATTTTAGTTATTAAATTTATTAAGTTTATTAAATTAAATTTAAATTATTAATTTAATTAATATTTAATAATATTAGTAATATTAATAATTCGAGAGTAGTTTCTTAAATCTAAAAGGACTTTTAGAGTATTAATATATTTATTATAAAGTATTATATTAATATTTATTAATATAGAAACACTTTTAACTTTAAATAATAATAATTAGGATATTACTTTTATAATCTTCTTTTTAATTACTTTTAGTATTTTAATTATTATCAAGTTATCCCCTTTAGTTATTAATATTATTAATAATATTATAGATATTATTATATTACTAACTTTATTTATAACCTTTCGATTTAACTTTAATATCGACTTATCTAGTTTATTTAATATTATAAGTTTAAACCTTTTTACTAAACTTACTATAAATACTATAAATAACTTTAGTAGTATCTCTCTTTATTTATTTAAATATACTAATTTATTCTTAATAGAACAGATTAATAAAAATCTGAAAATTATTATCAACTAATCAATTAACTTAGAACTTATTTAATTACTTATCTTTAAAGCTTTAAATCTTTTAATTAAGATTAACTTTTTAATATCTTTTTAAAAATAATAAAGTAAAATACTAGATTTAATCAAAGTATTTAGAGATTATATTATATTAAGAAAGATTAAAAAAGTTATTAACTAATTAGCTTCTTAACTTAATAACTTTGAATATATAATTTAGAAAATAAAAAACCAAGTTAAAACCTTGAAATTATAAAAACAATCTTTAATAACCCTTTTAATAACTCTTTTAATAACTCTTCTAATAACTCTAATACTAAAAATTATTAAAATTATTTAAAATCTAGTCTAAACTTTTTTTATTAATATCATTATATTAAATAATTTAAAGTTAGATAATTAAACTATTATTATAACTAAACTCAAAGTAGTTAAGTCTAAAGCTAAGCCTTTAAATCGATTTATTTTAATATATAATATTATAATATATTATAATATCTTCTTAGTTTTAACTATTTATAATATTATTAATAAAGCTTTTAAAATTAAAAAAGTTAAAAAACTAATTATCTTAATTATTACTAATATATTTAATAAAAAGAACTTAATATTAATTATAATACTTTTTTATATAATTAACTTTTTAATTAAAAAGATTAATATTTAGAAAAATCTTTTTAATTTTAAAAGTATTTAAAAGAATAAACTTTAGTTTAAAGTAATATTATATAAAATCTTTATAATTAACTTTAATATTTTAGAAAGTATAGAATTAATATTAAAAAAGATTAAAACTTTTAATAACTCTTTAAATTTTAAATTAATTAAAACTTCTTGTTAACTTTCTTTTGAAATTAATTAAATTACTAAAAAAGTTAGTTTAGTAATAATCTCTTTTAAAACTATTAAGAAAGTTAAGAGATATATAAAGAATTAAGTTTATATTACTAGAATCTTAATTAAAGTTAAAAAGCTATTAAATATTATAAAGTCGATTTAATATATTTACTACTAAGGTTTTAGATATATAACTTAATTCTATTATTACTAGACTAAATATAATTTATATTCGGAACTTTACTTAACTTTCTAATATATTTATAATATTTATAATATTTATAAAAAACCTTGTTTATATTTAGTTTTAAAGTATATTAACTACTTTCAATCTTATATTAATAACTCGAAATTATATAAAGTATATAAGATAATAAAAAAGATTATTTTTAACTTATAAATAATTAAAATATCTAAGTATTATAAGTGAATTTTAATAAAAGTTTATTAAAGATTAAATTAACTTTTAAACTAGTTATTAAGTTAAAAATCAACTTATTAATAGTTTAAGAACTTTAGATTATAGTTAAAGATTAAAACTAATTAAATAGTTGATCTATAACTTATTCTAACTTTAATCAACTTTTAGTATTATACTAGAACTTTAAACTTTGAACTTTAATATATATTTTAAAAGTTCTTATTATTAATATTATACTAATACTAAATAACTTGAATTTAAACTTATTAATAATATAACTAAGTTTAAGAATTAATATACTCGAAATAGTTAATATCTATAATAAAACTAATTAAATTAAAAGCAATTTAAAAAAAATAATTAAAAAAAGTTTATTTTTAAAAACTATTATAATTAATTTATTTATTTTAAAGAACTTTAATATATATTACTTTTAATAAGATTTAAAGTTACTTAATATTTAAAAAAAAGTTTAATTAATTAATTAAATTAAAGATAATAATCTAAAGTTACTTAATAATCTAATAACTAAAACTTTCTTTTAAAAAGTTAATTTTTTAATCTTAGATTTTACTTTTATTATTTTAAAAATAATAAAATATATTAATAATTAATAAATATTAAATAATTTAAATTTAGATTATTTATTAATCTTTTTTATAATTAAAAATCTAAGTTTAAATTAAAACTATTTAAATCCTTTTTAATATTTTAATACTAAGAAAGTTAATTAGAATTTATTTAAAACTAGTTTAGTCGATTTAACTAATAAAAGTTTAATTCTTAATTAATAATCTCTTGAGCTAATTAGAATTAAGATAACTTTTAAAATATTAATAACTAAGTTTTTAAAAATTATTAGCTTTAAACTAATATAACTAATTAAACTAGTATCGAATATAATGATTTCGAGAATTAAACTAAAACTATAAACTAAACTTTAGTAGACCTTTAAACTTAAAATCCTTTGAAAAGTAATATTAAAAACTTAAAGAAATAAAAGTTAAAATCAAAATTAAGAAACTTATTCTTTTATTTAGAACTAATACTTTTCAACTATTAAATATACTAAATAGAGTTACTAGAATACTTTTTTAAAGACTAAAGATTTGAAAACTATTTTCAAAGTATTTAGTTATATTAAAAGTTATTAAAACTAGATATTATCCTCGATTTCTAACTAATTAACTTTCAAAAGAAAAGTAAAGGTTTTAAAGTCTATTTTATTCTTATAACTTTTAATATCGATTAGTTTTTTCTAGAATATTTATAAAATCGATTCTTAATTAGAACTAGTAACTAATAAACTTAAAAGAGTTTATTTAACTAAAATTAAAGGAAAAATATTAGAACTTGATAGAATTAATTAAGAAATTATTAATAAAGCCTATTTAATTATCTTTAATTTATTTTATAAAGTTTATAATTTACTTTTTAAATTTAGTTACTACTTTACTTACTAGTAGTAAATAACTAGTATAATATTTAAAAAGCTAAAAAAGTTTAATTATTTAATTCTAAAAGTTTATAAAATTATCTTATTATTAAATTACTTTAGAAAAGTTAATAAAAGAATATTAATTAAGAGACTAAATTATTTAATTAAAACTACTAATCTTTTATATAGCTTTTAAATTAGAAGTTGATTTAAAAAGTTTATAATTAATATTAAGCTAATATTAGTAACTAAAATCAAATAAGATTATATAATTAATTTTAAAATATTAGTTTTACTTTTTGATATTAAAAGAGCCTTTGATTATATATCTAAAAACTAACTATTAATAATTTTAAAAGAGTTTAAATTACTATTTAGTTTAATTAATTAGATTAATTACTTTTTAGAAGTCTAATAACTCTAGTTAGTTTTTAATAACTAAATTAAATCTTTCTAATCTATTAATATTAGTATCTTTCAAAATAGTTTAATTAATTTAATCTTATTCTTAATTTATATTCAAGATCTCTTTTTAACTATTAGTTATTTAGTCTAGTTTTATATAAATAATATTATACTAATTACTAGTTTAATTAGTTTTAAAAAGAATTATTAAACTTTAAAAAGAGAGACTAATAAGTTATATTCTTTTAGAATAATAAATAGTATTAATTTTAACTTTAAGAAAATTAAACTAATCTACTTTTTTTCTAGTAACTTAATAAGTTACTTAGTTAAACTATTAAATTAATAAGTTATATACTTTTCTAAATTAGTAAAGTAGTTAAGAATTTAGTTTGATAATACTCTTAAATTTAAAAGTTATATTGAAATTCAAGTTAGTTAAACTAAAATAATATTTCTTTAAGTTAATTAGTTAACTAATATTTAAACTAATTTATTCTCTTTTATTATATACTAACTATATATTACTTATATTACTAGTATCTTAGATTATAGATCCTTAATTTAGTATAAAGAGTAAATTAATTTTAAAGTTTAACTTTGATTATTTTAGAACTTAACTTTTTATAAAATCTTAAAAGTTTTTAAAACTAGTTTAAACTTAGTTATAAATACTAAAACTATATTAGTATCTCTTAATATCTATCTTACTAATATTAATCGTTTATATACTTTCTAATTACTTAAACTCTCGAAAAACTATTTAATTTATAAACTAATTTAGAAAAAATATTTAAAAGGTTATTAAAAACTATAAAGTTACTAAAAGAGTTATTAAAAGTTAGAATTTAGTTTTAACTTTATTTACTTTCTAAAAGTTAATTAGAAGCAAAGTTTAAAGTTAATATCGAAACTAGTTATTAAGTTAATATAAATTAACTAAATTAAGTAATCAATATACTTACTAATTAATCTAAATAGTTTAGAAAAGTTATAGTTCTTTAAATTTTTATTTTAAATAACTAATTTATTTTCAATTTAAATTAATTACTTTTCAAAGAAGAATAAAACTATTAATTATAAAAAGTTAGTATTAATATTAATATCTAATTAATATACCTTTTATATTAATAAATCCTAATTATAAATTAGAATAAGAATTAAAGTTAGATTAATATTTTTAGATTTAAATTAAAAGTTAATCTAAATATATAAATAGAATATTAGTCTAAATTAGCTAGTTTATAATAAAGAGTTAAAAAGAGTTATTTAGATAATCGAATTAATAAATTAGTTAATTCAACTTAGCTAAGAATATATAGTTTATAATAATAATTAAATAGAGTTATAATATTTGAAATTACTAAATAATAACTTTAACTAAAAATAGTTAATAAAAGTATTTGAAATTAATAACTAAATAATTAATAAAGATACTAATATTAAATTAGTTTAGATTCTTAAATACTATAAAATTGAAAGGAATAAATTAGTTGATAAATTAGTGAAAAAAGTTATTAATCTAAAACTAAATATTTATAAAATTAACTTTATTTATTTAGATATTTAAACTAAAGTTATTAAAGTTTAAAAATAGGAACTAGCTTTAGAAAAAGTAATTAAATCAAGATTAACTAAGAATCTAAAAACTAATTATATTATAACTTATAAATTAACTCTTTAAAGTAAAATCTTAATTCCTTTTAATACTAAATAGACTATTATTAGTATGTTTTATTAGTTAAAACTAAGCTATAACTATATTAAAACTTATTTATACTAACTAGATCTAGTTAGTAATAATAAATATAAATATAATAAAAAGAAGATATTAAAATATCTTCTATTTAATTACTAGTTATTTATTAATATTTATTTAAAGTTAAAAGATAAATTTAATATATATTATTTTAGTTTACTTTTATTATTTAATATAAAATCTAGAATTAAAATTAACTTAGAATTTATTTAAGAAACTAGTATTTATATATAAAGATATTATTTAACTTAGTTAATTAACTTTTAATAAATTAGACTTATTTATAAATTATTATTATTAAGTCTCAAACTAGTCTAATACTAGATATTAATACTAATATCACTAATATTTAATATTTAAACTAGTTTAAATTTAATTCTTTTTATTAATATTTAAAGTATTTTAAAATTATTTTAATTATTATTTCTTTAAAATTAAAGTTAAACTCTTAATATCTCTTTATTATATATAATATTATATATATTTAAACTTATATATATCTAGCCACTAATAGTATATCTACTAACTAATCTATTATAATCTCAAACTTTTATAAATTATTAAAATAAATAAAAAAAATAAAAAAAAGTTATTAATATAAAGTTAAGAGTAATTAGTATACTTTAAAGCTAAGTATAAACAAAGTTTTTTATAAATATTATAAATACTATAAATATATTAAGAGGTTAGATAAAGTTCTAAATATAAACTATATTTAGTTTATTAATAATAGAACTAGATTATAAATTTAAAATCTTAGTATTTTAAATATTAAGTTGATTTTATAATATTTAAAAGCTTTTTAACTTTAATTAAGATTCTAGTTATATAAACTTAATTTTTTATATATTTCTTAGTTTCTTTAATAGTTTTAAAAAAGATTATTATTAAATTAGCTCTTTTAGTAACTTAATTAACTTCGAAAAAGAGTTAATAAAGTATTCTAATTAATTTAAAGTTTAAAGAGTTATTAAAGATTTTAATCTCTTCTAATACTAGTTTTATACTTTTTAAAATATTGAAGTTGATTATAAAGATTCTATATAATATTACTTTAAATTATAATTTATCTTTTTAAATATTTTTAAAATTAAAAACGTTTTTCTAAATATTAATCTTTTTAATTAAAAAGTTAGTTATATAAAAAGGGATTATAATTAATACTAAGTTCTTCTTATTAGATATATTAATAATTATTGAAATAACTAGCTTTTTAACTCTTTTAACTTTAAAAGCTTTATTAATAATATTATAAATAACTAAAGCTGAGAAGATATTATAATATAATATAATATTATATATTAAAAGAAATTGATTTAAAAGCTTAATTTTAAATTTAGCCGCTTTAGATTTAACTTAAACTATAATCTAGTTACTTAACTTTGAATTATTTAATATAGTAATATTAATAAAGGAAATTTAAACTAGATTTTAAACAATTTTAATAATTTTAAGTATTAAAGTTATTAGAAGTGTTAAAGTTATTAGAAGGGTTATTAAGAGAGTTATTAAAGGTTATTTTTATTATTTTAAAGTTTTAATTTATACTTCTATCTTTTAAATTATATATTCAAGATTATTAAGTTGGGAAACTAATTAGTTAATAACTTTTTTAACTTTTCTTGATTTAATATAGTCTTTAAACACTTTGATAAAATCTAGTATTTTGTTTTATTATTTTTAAGAAGTTAAAGAACTAATTTTAATTAAAAGGTTTAAAGCTTTGAAGATAAATAATTAAGTAAATTCTAGGTTAGTTAATTAGTTAATAGTGATTTTCAAGTTTTTATTAATCTGTTTTATTAAAAAGAGATTAATACGTTTTAGTAAATAAAGTAAAATATTACTAAAGTTAGTTATAATATTTATAATAAATTTAGTAAAAGGATCTAAGTTTATAATATTAGAAAAGCTAAATAAATTAATATTAGAGTTAAATCGAAAAGTAATAAGTAAGGTCAATAATATAATAATATTTATAATATTATTAATAGTATTAATAATTAGAGATAATAACCTAATAATTATTAAAGTATTTAAAATAGTTAAAAAAAAGGTAGTTAAAGTAATATCTTAGTTATTATTATTATTAAGAGTTAAAGAAGCTTCTATATTAATAAGTATTAATATAATATTTTAATAAATATATTAATATTCTAAAAGCTCTTTTAAACTTAAGAAATATTTCCTAGATTACTAATATTATTAATATTATTAAATATTAACTAAATTAATAATTTAAGTTATTAAATCGATTAAAATAGTTCTTGGTTTAATAGTATAATAATACTATATTAGACTATATATTAGTAAAAAAATCTTATATTTTAAATTATTCTAATTAACTAATTCTTTTATTTAATAAAGAACTTTGTTTTTCTTTTTAATTAGAGTTAAACCTTTAATATAATTAACTATATTCGGTATTATATATAATTAGACTTTATATATATTTAGCTGCTAGCGGGTTAGCTGCTAGCTATTCTACTATAGTCTTAGACTTAAAAAGGACGTTAAAATAAATAAATATAAAAAAAAGTAATTTAAGTTTTTTTTTTTTTTTATTTATTTTAACAATCTATATAAGTTTAAAACTATAGTAAGTTAGTTAACAGATATACTATTAATAGCTAGGTATATATAAGACTAAATATATATAATACTATATATAGTAAAGAGATATTAAAGGTTTAGTTTTAATTTTAAGAAAATAATAATTGAAATAATCTTAAAATACTTTAAATATTAGTGAAAAGAATTAAACTTAAACTAGTTTAAATACTGAATATTAGTGATATTAGTACTAATATTCGATATTAAGCTAGTCTAAGGTTTAATAATAATAATTTATAAATAAGTCTAATTTATTAAATATTAACTAACTAAATTAAATAATATCTTTATATATAAATACTAATTTCTTAGATAAATTCCAAGCTAGCTTTAATTCTAAATTTTATATTAAATAATAAGAGTAAACTAAAGTAATATATATTAAGTTTATTTTTTAGCTTTAGATATATATTAGTATATAATTAATAACTAAATAAAAGATATTCTAATATCTCTTTTTTACTATATTTGTATTTATTATTATTAGCTAGATCTAGCTGATATAAATAAGTTTTAATATAACTATAACTTAATTTTAACTAGTAAAATATATTAGTAATAGTTTATTTAGTATTAAGAAAGATCGAGATTTTATTTTAAAAAGCTAATTTATAAGTTGAAATATAATTAACTTTAATTTCTTTAACTAATCTTGATTTAGTTACTTTTTCTAAAGCTAGTTCTTATTTTTAAATCTTAATAACTTTGATCTAAATATTTAAATAAATAAAGCTAGTTTTATAGATATTTAGTTTCAAACTAATAGTTTCTTTTATTAATTTATTAATTAATTTATTCTTTTCAACTTTGTAATATTTTAGAATTTAGGCTAGTTTGATACTAGCACCTTTATTAACTATTTAGTAATTAGTATCAAATACCTTTATTAGCTATTTTTAACTAAGGTTATTATTTAGTATTTTTAGTTATAGTAATCTAATTTAGTTATTATTATAAACTATATATTCTTGATTTAACTAGACTAGTTAACTAGTTAATTCAACTATTTAAATAACCTCTTCTAGCTCTTTATTATATACTAGCTAATTTGAGTTAATATTCTATTTATATATTTAAATTAACTTTTAATTTAAATCTAAAAGAGTTAATCTAATCTTTATTCTAGTTTTATCTTATAATTATAATCTATTAATATAAAAGGTATATTAATTAGATATTAGTATTAATACTAGCTTTAATTTAAATTTAATTTAATGAAATTAATAAACTTAGTAACTAGAATTATTAGAATCGATAGTAACAATAATATAGAAATAATATAAAGATATAAATAAGTTAATTTAAATTATAGAAGTATATTATATTTAGTATTAACTTCTTTTTATTAATATTTTTATTATTTTAATGATTTTTTAATATTTTTATAATTTTTAAAGTTTTTAAATAAAAATTTTAAAAATATAAAGTAAAAATCTGTGAAATTAATAATAATAACAATATCTTAATAATAGATAATTATATAATTAAACAGTTTAGTTTAATCGATTTATAGAAAAGTTATTTATTATATTCGACTTTGATCTAATGATTTTCAATAAGAAATTGTATTTTTTCAATGAAAAATCGTTTTAAGCTTTTATATTAAATTATAAACTAAACTCTAATAAACCTTTAAATTTAAAAATCTTTGAAAAATAATATTAAAAATTTAAAGAGAAGATAATTAAAGTAAAAACTACTTTTTAGTTTAGAACTAATACTTTTTAATTATTAAATATATTAAGCGAAATTACTAAAATACTTTCTTAAAAACAAAAGATTTAAAAACTATTTTCAAAGTATTTAATTATATTAAAAATTATATTAGTTAGATATTATCTTTGATTTCTAATTATTCAACTTTTAAAGAAAAAGTAAGTATTTTAAAGTCTACTTTATTTCTTTAACTATTAATATCGATTAGTTTTTTCTAAGATATTTATAAAGTTAACTTCTAATTAAAACTAATAATTAGTAAACTTGAAAAAGCTTATTTAATTAAAATTAAAGGGAAAATACTAGAGCTAAATAGAATTAATTAGAAAATTATTAATAAAGCTTATTTAGTTATTTCTAACTTATTTTATAAAATTTATAATCTAATTTTTAATTTTAATTACTACTTTATTTACTAGTAATAAATAATTAATACGATATTTAAAAAACTAAAAAAGTTTAATTATTTAATCTTGAAAACTTATAAAATTATTTTATTATTAAACTACTTTAGAAAGATTAATAAAAAGATATTAGTTAAGAAACTAAATTATTTAGTTAAGATTACTAGCTTTTTATATAACTTTTAAATTAAAAGTTAATTTAAAAAGTCTATAATTAATATTAAGTTAATACTAATAATTAAAATCGAATAAGATTATATAACTAATTTTAAAATATTAGTTTTATTTCTTAATATCAAAAGAGCTTTTAATTATATATCTAAAAACTAGTTATTAGTAATCTTAAAAGAATTTAAATTACTATTTAGTTTAATTAACTAAATTAATTATTTTCTAGAAATCTAATAACTTTAACTAGCTTTTAATAACTAAATTAAGTCTTTTCAATCTATTAATATTAATATCTTCTAAAGTAATCTAATTAGTTCGATTTTATTTTTAATTTATATTTGATATCTTTTCTTAATTATTAGTTACTTAATTTAGTTTTATATAAATAATATTATATTAATAGTTAATTTAACTAGTTTTAAAAAGAATTATCAAACTTTAAAAAGAAAAGCTAATAAGTTATATTCCTTTAGAATAATAAATAATATTAATTTTGATTTTAAGAAAACTAAGTTAATCTATTTCTTTTCTAATAATTTAATAAGTTATTTAATTAAATTATTGAATTAGTAAGTTATATACTTTTTTAAGTTAATAAAGTAACTAAGAATTTAATTTAATAATACTTTTAAATTCAAAAATTATATTAGAATTCAAGTTAAATTAAAATAATATTATTTTAAGTTAATTAATTAATTAATACTTAAACTAGTTTATCTCTCTTTACTATATATTAATTATATATTATTTATATTACTAGTATTTTAGATTACAAGTTCTTAATTTAATATAAAGAGTAAGTTAATTTTAAAATTTAACTTTAACTATTTTAGAATTTAACTTTTTATAAAATTCTAAAAGTTTTTAAAACTAGTTTAAATTTAGTTATAAATACTAAAACTATATTAATATCTTTTAATATCTGTTTTAATAATATTAATTACTAATATATCTTCTAGTTATTTAAACTCTCGAAAAATTACTTGATTTACTAATTATTTTAAAAAAGTTACTAGAAAATATAAGATTATTAAAAGAGTTACTAAAAGGGTTATTAGAAGTTAAAACCTAGTTTCAACTTTATTTATTTTCTAAAGATTAATTGAAAGTATAAATCGAAATTAATACTAAAGTTAGTTAATAAATTAATATAAATTAATTAGATTAAATAATTAATATACTTATTAATTAACTTAGATAATCTAGAAAAACTATAATCTTTTAAATTTTTATTTTAAGTTATTAATTTATTTTCAATCTAAATTAATTACTTTTTAAAAAAGAAGAAGATTAAAGAATATAAAGAGCTAATATTAATATTAATATCTAATTAATATATCTTTTATACTAATAGATTATAATTATAAGTTGGAACTAGAATTAAAGTTAGATTAGTTCTTTTAAATTTAAATTAAAAGCTAATTTAAGTTTATAAGTAGAATATTAATTTAAATTAACTAGTTTATAATAAGGAGTTAAAAGAGATTATTTAGATAATCGAATTAACTAGCTAATTAACTTAGTTTAACTAAGAATATATAGTTTATAATAATAATTAAATAAAGTTATAATATTTAAAATTATTAAATAATAATTCTAGTTAAAAATAATTAATAAAAGTATTTGAAGCTAGTAACTAAATAATTAATAAAGATATTAATATTAAATTAACTTGAGTTTTAAAATATTATAAAGTTGAAGAGAATAAATTAATTGATAAATTAATAAAAGAAACTATTAGTATAAAACTAGATATTTATAAAACTAGCTTTATCTATTTAAATATTCAAATCAAAGTTATTAAAATCTAGAAATAGAAATTAACTTTAGAAAAAACAACTAAATTAAAAATAATTAAAGAAACTAAAGTTAATTATATTTTAATTTATAAATTAGCTTTTCAAAGTAAAATCTCGATTCCTTTTAATACTAAATAGATTATTATTAATATATTTTATTAACTAAAACTAAGTTATAAATATATTAAAATTTATTTATATTAACTAAGTTTAATTAATAATAATAAAATAAAAAAATACTCAATTTCTAAATATTGAAAAAACATGATTTTTTATTGAAAATTATTAGATCAAAGTCGAATATAATAAATAACTCTTTTATAAATCGAACTAGTTAAACTATCTAGTTATATAACTATCTATTATCAAGATATTATTATTACTATCGATTTTATTGATTTTTACTTTATATTTTTAAAATTTTTATTTAAAAACCTTAAAAATTATAAAAATATCAAAAAACTATTAAAATAATAAAAATATTAATAAAAAGAAGTTAATATTAAATATAATATACTTTTACAATTCGAACTAGTTTATTTATATCTTTATATTAATTCTATATTATTATTATTATCGATTCTAGTGATTCTAAATACTAAGTTTACTAATTTTATTAAATTAAATTTAAATTATTGATTTAACTAATATTTAACAATATTAGTAATATTAATAATCTAAAAAATATTTTCTAAACTTAGAAGAGCTTTTAAAGTATCAATATATTTATTATAAAATATTATATTAATATTTATTAATATAGAAGTACTTTCTACTTTAAATAATAATAATATTTAGAATATTACTTTTATTATCTTTTTTTTAATTATCTTTAGTACTTTAATAGTTATTAGATTATCTCCTTTAGTTATTAATATTATTAATAATACTATAGATATTATTATATTATTAACCTTATTTATAATCTTTCGATTTAACTTTAATATCGATTTATTTAGTCTTTTTAATATTATAAGTTTGAACCTTTTTATTAAACTTATTATAAATATTATAATTAGTTCTAGTAATATTCTACTTTATTTATTTAAATATATTAATCTATTCTTAATAAAACAGATTAATAAAAATCCGAAAATAACTTCTAATTAATTAGTTAATTTAGAACTAATCTAATTATTTATCTTCAAAGTTTTAAACCTTTTAATTAAAGCTAGCTCTTTAGTTTCTTTCTAAAAATAATAAAGTAAAATATTAAACTTTATTAAAATATTTAAAGATTATATTAGATCGAGAAAAGTTAAAAAAGTTATTAACTAATTAGTTTCTCAACTTAATAACCTTGAATATATAATCTAGAAAATAGAAATATAAACTAAAACTTTGAAAATATAAAAGCTTTTAATAACTCTTTTAATAACTCTTTTAATAATTTTAGTTTTTCTAGTAACTTTAATATTAAAAATTATTAAAATCACTTAAAATCTAGTTTAAACTTTCTTTACTAATATTATTATATTAAGTAACTTAAAGTCAAGTAACTAGATTATAGTTCAAGTTAAACTTAAAGTAATTAAACTAAAAGCTAAATCTTTAAATCGATTTATTTTAATATATAATATTATATTATATTATAATACTTTCTTAACTTTAATTATTTATAATACTATTAATAAGGTTTTTAAGGCTAAGAGAGTTAAGAGATTAGTTATTTCAACTATTATTAATATATTTAATAAAAAGAACTTAATATTAATTATAATCTCTTTTTATATAATTAACTTTTTAATTAAGAAAATTAATATTTAAAAAAACCTTTTTAATTTTAAAAGTATTTAAAAGAATAAATTATAGTTTAAAGTAATATTATATAGAATCTTTATAACTAACTTTAATACTTTAGAAAATATAAAACTAATATTAAAAGAGATTAAAACCTTTAATAACTTTTTAAACTTTAAATTAATTAAAACTCTTTATTAACTTTCTTTCGAAGTTAATTAAATTATTAAAAAAGCTAATTTAATAATAATCTCTTTTAAAACTATTAAAGAAGTTAAAAGATATATAAGAAACTAGGTTTATATAACTGAAATTTTAGTTAAAGTTAAAAAGTTTATAAATATTATAAAGTCAATTTAATATTTAAAATACTAGGGTTTTAAATATATAATCTAGTTTTATTATTATTAAACTAAATATAATTTATATTTAGAACTTTATTTAACTTTTTAATATATTTATAATATTTATAATATTTATAAAAAGTTTTATTTATATTTAGTTTTAAAATATACTAACTACTTTTAATTTTATACTAGTGATTCGAAATTATATAAGATATATAAGGTTACTAAAAAAGTTAGTTTTAATTTATAAATAATTAGAATATCTAGATATTATAAATAAATCTTAATAAAAGTTTATTAGAAATTAAATTAACTTTTAAATTAACTATTAAATTAAAAATCAACTTATTAATAATCTAGAAACTCTAGATTATAACTAAAGACTAAAACTAATTAAATAGTTAATCTATAATTTATATTAACTTTAACTAGCTCCTAGTATTATATTAAGATTATAAACCTTAAACTCTAATATATATTTTAAAAGTTCTTATTATTAATATTATATTAGTATTTAATAACTTGGATTCGAACTTATTAATAATATAACTAAGTTTAGAAATTAATATATTTAAAATAATTAATATTTATAATAAGATTAATTAAATTAAAAGTAATTTAAAAAAAATAATTAAAAAAAATTTATTTTTAAAAACTATTATAACTAATTTATTTATTTTAAATAATTTTAATATATATTATTTTTAATAGAACTCTAAATTATTTAATATTTAAAAAAAAGTCTAATTAATTAATTAGATTAAAGATAATAATTTAAAGTTATTTAATAATTTAAAAGTTAAAACCTTTTTTTATAAAATTAACTTTTTAGTTTTAAATTTTATTTTTATTATTTTAAAAGTAATAAAATATATTAATAATTAGTAAATACTAAATAATTTAAATTTAGATTATTTACTAATCTTTTTTATAATTAAAAATTTAAATTTAAATTAAAGTTATTTAAATCTCTTTTAACTTTTTGATATTAAGAAGATTAATTAGAATCTATTTAAAGTTAGTCTAATTAATTTAACTAATAAGAATTTAATTCTCAATTAATAATTTTTAAAGCTAATTAGAATTAAGTTAATTTTAGAAGTATTAATAATTAAGTTTTTAGAAGTTATTAGCTTTAAATTAATATAACTAATTAAGTTAATATCAAATATTATAATTTCGAAAATTAAGTTAAAACTATAAGCTAAATTCTAGTAGATCTTTAAATTTAAAACTTTTTGAAAAATAATATTAAAAGTTTAAAGAAAAGATAATTAAAGTTAAAACTATTTATTAGTTTAGAATCAATATTTTTTAGTTATTAAATATACTAAAAGAAGTTATTAAAATACTTTCTTAAAAACTAAAAACCTAAAAACTATTTTTAAAACTTTTAATTATACTAAAAGTTATTAAAGTTAAATATTATCTTTAATTTTCAACTAATTAATCTTTAAAAGAAAAATAAATATTTTAAAGTTTACTTTGTTCCTTTAGCTACTAATATCAACTAGCCTCTTTTAAGATATTTATAAAGTCGACTCTTAACTAGAACTAATAATTAAAAAGCTTGAAAAGACTTATTCAACTAAAGTTAAAAGAAAAACCTTAAGATTTAATAGAATTAACTAGGAAATTATTAATAAAACTTATTTAGTTATTTCTAATCTATTTTATAAGGTTTATAACCTTCTCTTTAATTTTAACTATTACTTTATTAGCTAATAACAAGTAATTAATATAATATTTAAAAAGTTAAAAAAGTTTAATTATTTAATTTTAAAAACTTATAAAGTTATTTTACTATTTAACTACTTTAGAAAAATTAATAAAAGGATATTAATAAAGAGATTAAACTATTTAGCTAAGACTATTAACTTACTATATAGTTTTTAAATTGAAAATTAATTTAAAAAGTTTATAATTGATACTAAGTTATTATTAATAATTAAAATCAAATAAGATTATATAACTAATCTTAAAATATTAATCTTATTTCTTGATATTAAAGAGGCTTTCGATTATATATTCAAGAACTAATTATTAGTAATTTTAAAAGAGTTTAAACTATTACTTAGTTTAATTAACTAGATTAACTACTTTTTAAAAGTTTAATAACTTCGATTAGCTTTTAATAATTAAATTAAACTTTTTTAACTTATTAATATTAATATCCTTTAAAGTAATTTAATTAATTTGATTTTATTCTTGATTTATATTTAAGATCTTTTTCTAACTATTAGCTATTTAATCTAGTTTTATATAAATAATATTATATTAGTAGCTAGTTTAATTAGTTTTAAAAAGAATTACTAAACTTTAGAAAAAGAAGCTAATAAACTATATTTCTTTGAAATAATAAATAATATTAATTTTAACTTTAAGAAAACTAAATTAATTTATTTCTTTTCTAGTAACTTAATAAATTATTTAGTTAAACTATTAAATTAATAAGTTATATACTTCTTTAAGCTAGTAAAGTGGTTAGGAATTTGATTTAATAATATCTTTAAATTTAAAAGTTATATTAGAATTTAAATTAGTTAAGTTAAAATAATATTACTTTAAGTTAATTAATTAGTTAATATTTAAACTAATTTATCTCTCTTTATTATATACTAGTTATATATTATTTATATTATTAGTATCTCAAACTATAAGTCTTTAATTTAATATAAAGAGTAAGTTAATTTTAAAGTCTAACTTCAATTATTTTAAAACTTAGTTTTTTATAAAATCTTAAAAGTTTTTAAAATTAATCTAAGTTTAATTATAAATATTAAAACTATATTAATATTTCTTGATATCTATCTTACTAATATTAATTACTAATATATCTTCTAGTTATTTAAACTCTTGAAAAACTATTTAATTTACAAGCTATTTTAGAAAGAGTATTTAGAAGATTATTAGAAGTTATAAAGTTATTAAAAAGGTTATTAAAAGTTAAAATTTAGTTTTAACTTTATTTACTTTTTAAAAGCTAACTAAAAGTGAGATTCGAAGTTAATATCAAAGCTAGTTACTAAGTTAATATAAATCGACTAGATTAAATAATTAATATATTTACTAGTTAATTTAAATAGTTTAAAAAAGTTATAGCTCTTTAAATTCCTACTTTAAATAACTAGTTTATTTTCAATTTAAATTAATTGTTTTTTGAAAGAAGATAAAGTTATTAATTATAAGAGGCTAATATTAATATTAATATTTAATTAATATACCTTTTATATTAATAGATTTTAGTTATAAACTAAAATAAAAATTAGAGTTAGATTAGTACTTTTAAATTTAAATTAAGAGTTAATCTAGATATATAAATAGAATATTAATTTAAATTAGTTAATTTATAATAAGGAGTTAAAAGAAGTTATTTAAATAATTAAATTAATTAACTAACTAGTTTAACTAAATTAAGAATATATAATTTATAATAATAATCAAATAAAGCTATAATATTTAAAATTGTTAAATAATAACTTTAATTAAAAATAATTAATAAGAGTATTTAATATTAATAGTTAAATAGTTAAAAAGAGTATTAGTATTAAATTAGCTTAAGTTCTAAAATACTATAAAGTCAAAGAGAATAAATTAATTAATAAATTAATTAAAGAAACTACTAATCTAAAACTAAATATTTATATAACTAGTTTCGTTTATTTAAATATTTAGATTAAAACTATTAAGATTTAAAAATAAGAATTAACTTTAAGAAAAACAATTAAATCTAAACTAACTAAGGAATTTAAAGTTAATTATATTTTAACTTATAAATTAACTCTTCGAAATAAAATCTTAATTCCTTTTAATATTAAGCAAGCTATTATTAGTATATTTTATTAATTAAAATTTAATTATAGTTATATTAAAACTTATTTATATTAATTAAGTTTAGCTAATAATAATAAATATAAATATAATAAAAAGGAGATATTAGAATATCTATTATTTAGTTATTAACTACTTATTAATATTTATTTAAAATTAAAAGATAAACTTAATATATATTATTTTAACTTATTATTATTACTTGATACTAAACTTAGAATCGAAACTAGCTTGGAATTTATTTAAAAAACTAGTATTTATATATAAAGATATTATCTAACTTAGTTAATTAACTATTAATAAATTAGACTTATTTATAAATTATTATTATTAAATTTTATATTAACTTAATATTAAATATTAGTACTAATATTATTAATATTTAGTATTTAGACTAGTTTAAATTTAATTCTTTTTATTAATATTTAAAGTATTTTAAAATTATATTTATAATTATTTCTTTAAAATTAGAGTTAAACTTTTAATATCTTTTTATTAAATATAATATTATATATATTTAGACTTATATATACTTAGTTATTAATAGTATAATTACTAACTAATTTATTATAGTCTTAAATTTATATAGATTGTTAAAATAAAAATAAAAAATAATAATAAATATAAGTATAGTAAAAAAGAAATATTAAAATACTTTCTATTTAACTATTAACTACTTATTAGTATTTATTAGAAGCTAAAAGATAAACTTAATATATATTATCTTAATTTATTCTTTTTATTTGATATTAAATTTAGAATCAAAGTTAACTTGGAATTTATCTAAGAAATTAATATTTATATATAAAAGTATTATCTAATTTAGTTAGTTAATATTTAATAAATTGGAAAACCTTATAAATTATTATTATTAAATCTAATACTAATCTGATACTGAATATTAACACTAATATTATTAATATTCAATATTTAAACTAATTTAAATTTAATTTTTTTATTAATATTCAAGGTATTTTAAAATTATTTTAACTATTATTTCTTTAAAATTAGAGTTAGACTTTTAATATTATCTTTCTATATATAATATTATATATATTTAAATTTATATATATCTAGCTACTAGTAATATAACTACTAACTAACTTATTATAGTCTTAAACTTATATAAGTTATTAAAATAAAAATAAAAAAAAAGATTTTATATAATATTATTTTAAATTATAATTTATTCTTTTAAATACTTTTAAAATTAAAAAGATTTTTCTAAATATTAATCTTTTTAATTAAAAAGTTGATTATATAAAAAGAAATTATAATTAAAATTAAATTCTTTTTATTAGATATATTAATAATAATTAAAATAATTAGTTTTTTAACTCTTTTAATTTTAAAAGCTTTATTAATAATATTATAAATAATAAAAGTTAAGAATATATTATAATATAATATAATATTCTATATTAAAATAAATTAGTTTAAAGATTTAATTTTAAATTTAATTATTTTAAATTTAATCTAAATAATAATTTAATTACTTAACTTTAGATTATTTAATATAATAATATTAATAAAAGAAGTTTAAACTAAATTTTAAATAATTTTAATAATTTTTAATATTAAAGTTATTAAAAGTATTAAAGTTATTAAAAGAGTTACTAAAAAAGTTATTAAAAGTTATTTTTATAATTTTAAAACTTTAATTTAGTTTTTTACTTTTTAAATTATATATTTAAAATTATTAAGTTAAGAAACTAATTAGTTAATAACTTTTTTAACTTTTCCTAATATAATATAGTTTTTAAATATTTTAATAAAATCTAGTATTTTATTTTATTATTTTTAGAAAAAAGTTAAAAAGTTAATTTTAATTAAAAGATCTAAAGTTTTAAAGGTTAATAGTTAAATAAGTTTTAAGTTAATTAATTAATTAATAATAATTTTCAGATTTTTATTAATTTATTTTATTAAGAAAAAGTTAATATATTTTAATAAATAGAAAGAGATATTACTAAAACTAATTATAATATTTATAATAAATTTAATAAAGAAATTTAAACTTATAATATTAGAAAAACTAAATAAATTAATATTAAAGTTAAATCGAAAGATTATAAATAATATTAATAATATAATAATATTTATAATATTATTAATAATATTAATAATTAAAAGAAATAATCTAATAACTATTAAAATATTAAAGATAATTAAAAAGAAAGTAATAAAAGTAATATTCTAATTATTATTATTTAAAGTTAAAAATACTTTTATATTAATAAATATTAATATAATACTTTAATAAATATATTAATATTTTAAAAGTACTTCTAAATTCAAGAAATACTTCTTAGATTATTAATATTATTAATATTATTAATATTAATTAAATTAGTAATTTAAATTTAATTTAATAAAATTAATAAACTTAATAATTAGAATTATTAAAATTAATAATAATAATATAAAGGTAATATAAAAGTGTAAATAGACTAGTTCAAATTATAAAAATATATTATATTAAATATTAATCTCTTTTTATTAATATTTTTATTATTTTAATAATTTTTTAATATTTTTATAATTTTTAAAGTTTTTTAATAAAAATTTTAAAAATATAAAGTAAAATCCGTGAATATTAATAATAATAATAATATTTTAATAATAAATAATTATATAACTAAATAGTTTAATTAGTTTAATTTATAAAAAAGTTATTTATTATATTCAACTTTGATCTAATGATTTTCAATAAGAAATTATATTTTTTTAATAAAAAATTATTTTTAGATAATAATAGTTAATATAATAAAAATATATTAATAGTTTTAATAAATATATTAAAGGATTTTAACTAAATAATAAAAATACTTTTTATTAATAATTATAAATATATTATAATTAAGATAATAAGATAAATAATATAAATAATATTATTATATAAACTATAATATATAAACTTTATTATAAACTTTATAATATATATTAATATAAAGTTTAGATTTTATAAATAATATTATATAATAATATATATCTATTTTAATATTAATATTATTAATTTATTAAAAGTCTATTTTAATTTAAAATTATAATTTATAATAATAAATAAAGAATAGATATTAAAGTATAATTTAAAAATATATATATAAATAAAAATAACTTTAATTAAAATAAAAAATATTAAAGAAATCGAAATATAATTATTATAATATATTATAAATATCTTTATATTATTAGAAATAAAAAAAAGTTAATTTATTATTACTAAATTTTAATAAAAAATTTATTTTATTAATATAATATTATTAATAAAAATAATTATTAAAAACAATATATTAATAATAAAGAATATTAATATTATTATATTAAAAAATATAATATATATTAATAATTATAAAGTAAATATTAATATCTATATTATAATTAAAGATATTAAATTAAAAGTAATTAAGATTTTAAAGATTAAATCTAAAAACAATTTTTTATTAAAAAAATATAAATTCTTATTAAAAATCATTAAATCAAAGTTGAATATAATAAATAACTTTTTTATAAATCGAACTAGTTAAATTATTTAGTTATATAATTATTTGTTACTAAGATATTATTATTATTATTGATTTCGCGGATTTTTATTTTATATTTTTAAAATTTTTATTTAAAAACTTTAAAAATTATAAAAATATTAAAAAACTATTAAAATAATAAAAATATTAATAAAAAGAAGTTAGTACTTAGTATAATATACTTTTATAATTCGAACTAGCTTACTTATACCTTTATACTATTTCTATATTATTATTATTATTAATTCTAGTAATTCTAAATATTAAATTTATTAATTTTATTAAATTAAACTTAAATTATTGATTTAATTAATATTTAATAATATTAGTGATCTAAGAAGTGTTTTTTAAGCTAAGAAGAACTTTTAAAATATTAATATATTTATTATAAAGTATTATATTAATATTTATTAAAATAGAAACTCTCTTTACTTTTAATAATAATAATAACTAGAATATTACTTTGATTACTTTGTTTTTAACTACCTTTAATATCTTAATAGTTATTAGATTATCTCTTTTAATTATTAATATTATTAATAATATTATAAATATTATTATATTATTAACTTTATTTATAACTCTTCGATTTAACTCTAATATTAACTTATCTAATCTTTTTAAGATTATAAGTTTAAATCTCTTTATTAGATCTATTATAAATATTATAATTAACTTTAATAGTATTCTACTCTATTTTTCTAAATATATTAACTTATTTTTAATAGAATAGATTAATAAAAATTTAAAAATTACTACTAACTAATTAGTTAATCTAGAATCTATTTAATTATTTATCTTTAAAGTTTTAAATCTTTTAATTAAAGTTAGTTTTTTAATTTCTTTCTAGAAATAATAAAATAAAATATTAGATTTAATTGAAGTATTTAAAGATTATATTAAATTGAGAAAAGTTAGAAAAGTTACTAATTAATTAGCTTTTTAATTTAATAACCTCGAATATATAATCTAGAAAATAAAAGTATAAACTAAAGTCTTAAAATTATAAAAATAATCTCTAGTAACTTTTCTAGTAATTCTTTTAATAACTTTAGTACTTCTAATAATTCTAATATTAAAAATTATTAAAATTATTTAGAATTTAATCTAGATCTTCTTTATTAATATTATTATATTAAATAATCTAAAGTTAAGAGATTAGATTATTATTTAAATTAAACTCAAAGTAGTTAAATCTAAAGTTAAGCTTTTAAACTAATTTATTTTAATATATAATATTATATTATACTATAATATTTTCTTAGTTCTAGTTATTTATAATATTATTAATAAAGTGTTTAAAGCTAAAAGAATTAAAAAGTTAATTATTTTAATTATTATTAATATATCTAATAAGAAGAACTTAGTACTAATTATAATCTTTTTTTATATAACTAACTTTTTAATTAAAAAGATTAATATTTAGAAAAATCTTTTTAATTTTAAAAGTATTTAAAAGAATAAACTTTAATTTAAAGTAATATTATATAGAATCTTTATTATTAACTTTAATATTCTAGAAAGTATAAAACTAATATTAAAAGAGATTAAAACTTTTAATAGCTCTTTGAATTTTAAATTAATTAGAACTTTTTATTAACTCTTTTTCAAAGTTAATTAAATTATTAAAAGAGTTAAATTAATAATAGTCTCTTTTAAAACTATTAAAGAAATTAAGAGATATATAAGAAATCAAGTTTATATTATTAGAATCTTAATTAAAATTAAGAAGCTATTAAATATAATAAAGTTAATTTAATATATTTATTACTAGAGTTTTAAATATATAATTTAGTTTTATTATTACTAAACTAAATATAGTCTATATTTAGAACTATATTTAATCTTTTAATATACTTATAATATCTATAATATTTATAAGAAACTTTATTTATATTTAACTTTAAAATATATTAATTATTTCTAATTTTATATTAGTAACTCAAAATTATATAAAGTATATAAAGTAATAAAAAGAGTTACTTTTAACTTATAAATAGTTAGAATATCTAGGTATTATAAATGAATTTTAATAAAAATATATTAGAGACTAAATTAGTTCTCAAGTTAATTATTAAATTAAAAATTAACTTATTTTTTTTATTTTTTTTTTTATTTTTTTTAATAATCTATATAAGTTTAAAACTATAGTAGGTTAATTAATAGATATACTATTAATAATTAAGTATATATAAGTCTAAATATATATAATATTATATATAATTAAGAGATATTAAAAGTTTAGTTCTAATTTTAAAAAAATAATAATAAAAATAAATTAAAAACACTTTAAAATATATTAAATATTAGTAAAAAAAATTAAACTTAAACTAGTTTAAATACTAAATATTAATAATATTAATATTAATATCTAGTATTAAACTAGTCTAAGATTTAATAATAATAATTTATAAATAAGTTCAATTTATTAAATATTAATTAACTAAGTTAAATAATATCTTTATATATAAATATTAGTTTCTTAGATAAATTCTAAATTAACTTTAATTCTAAATTTTATATTAAATAATAAAGATAAACTAAAATAATATATATTAAGTTTATCTTTTAACTTTATATAAATATTAATAAGTAGTTAATAACTAAATAGAAAGTATTTTAATATCTTCTTTTTATTATATTTATATTTATTATTATTAACTAAGTTTAATTAATATAAATAAACTTTAATATAATTATAATCTAATTTTAACTAATAAAATATATTAATAATAACTTGTTTAATATTAAAAGAAATCGAGATTTTATTTTAAAAAGTTAATTTATAAGTTAAAATATAATTAGCTTTTAAATTCTTAATTATTTTTAATTTAATTGTTTTTTTTAAAACTAATTTCTATTTCTAGATTTTAATATTTTTAATATAAATATTTAAATAAATAAAGCTAGTTTTAAAAATATTTAATTTTAAACTAATAGTTTCTTTTATTAATTTATTAATTAATTTATTCTTTTCGACTTTATAATATTCTAAGATTTAAACTAATTTAATACTAATACTTTTATTAACTATTTAGTTATTAATATTAAATACTTTTATTAATTATTTTTAGTTAGAGTTATTATTTAATAATTTTAGTTATATTAATTCAACTTAGTTATTACTATAAATTATATATTCTTAATTAAATCAAACTAACTAACTAGTTAATTCGATTATTTAAATAATCTCTTTTAACTGTCTATTATATATTAGCTAATTTGAACTTATATTCTATTTATATATTTAGATTAATTTTTAGTTTAAGTCTAAAAATATTAATCTAACTTTTATTCTAATTCTATTTTATAGTTAAAATCTATTAATATAAAAAATATATTAATTAAATATTAATATTAATATTAACCTTTTATAATTATTAGTTTTATCTTTCTTTAAAAAATAATTAATTTAAATAGAAAATAGATTAGTTGTTTAAAGTAGAAATTTAAAGAACTATAGTTTTTCTAATTTATTTAAATTAATTAATAAGTATATTGATTATTTAATTTAATTGATTTATATTAGTCTAGTAACTAGCTTTGATATTAACTTTAATCTCTACTTTCGATTAACCTTTAAAAGATAAATAAAGTTAAAACTAAAATCTAACTTTTAATAATCTTTTTAATAATTTTTTTAATAACTTTATATCTTTTAGTAACTTTTCTAAAATAGTTTATAAATTAAATAGTTTTTTGAGAGTTTAAATAATTAGAAAGTATATTAACAATTAATACTAGTAAGATAAATATCAAAAGATATTAGTATAATTTCTATATTTATAATTAACTTTAAACTAGTTTTAAAAACCTTTAGGATTTTATAAAGAGCTAGGTTTTAAAATAATTAAAGTTAAATTTTAAAATTAATTTACTTTTTATATTAAATTAAAGATTTGTAATTTAAGATATTAGTAATATAAATAATATATAGTTAGTATATAGTAAAGAGAGATAAACTAATTTAAATATTAATTAATTAACTAACTCGAAGTAATATTATTTTAACTTAATTAACTTGAATTCTAATATAATTTTTAAATTTAAGAATATTATTAAACTAAATCCTTAATTACTTTACTAGCTTAAAAAAGTATATAATCTACTAATTTAATAATTTAACTAAATAAACTCTTAAGTTATTAGAAAAGAAGTAGATTAACTTAGTTTTCTTAAAATTAAAATTAATATTATTTATTATTTTAAAAGAATATAACTTATTAATCTCTCTTTCTAAAATTTAATAATTCTTTTTAAAATTAGTTAAACTAATTATTAGTATAATATTATTTATATAAAACTAAACTAAGTAATTAATAGTTAGAAAAAGATCTTGAATATAAATTAAGAATAAAATTAAGTTAATTAGACTACTTTAGAGAATATTAATATTAATAAATTAAAAGAGCTTAATTTAATTATTAAAAGTTAATTAGAGTTATTAAGTTTCTAAAAAGTAATTAATTTAACTTATTAAATTAAATAATAATTTAAACTCTTTTAAAATTACTAGTAACTAGTTTTTAGATATATAATCAAAGGCTCTTTTAATATCTAGAAATAAAACTAATATTTTAAATTTAGTTATATAATCTTATTCGATTTTAATTATTAATAATAATTTAGTATTAATTATAAACTTTTTAAATTAACTTCTAATTTAAAAATTATATAATAAGTTAATAATCTTAACTAAATAATTTAATCTCTTTATTAATATCTTCTTACTAATCTTTTTAAAATAGTTTAATAATAAAATAACTTTATAAACTTTTAAAACTAAATAATTAAACTTTTTTAACTTTTTAAATATTATATTAGTTATTTATTACTAGTAAGTAAGATAATAGTTAAAATTAAAAAGAAGATTATAAACTTTATAAAATAAATTAGAAATAACTAAATAAACTTTATTAATAATTTTCTAATTAATTCTATTAAACTTAAGAGTTTTTCTTTTAACTTTAATTAAATAAGCTTTTTTAAATTTATTAGTTACTAGTTTTAATTAAAAGTCGATTTTATAAATATTTTAAAAAGAGCTAGTTAATATTAGAAGTTAAAAGAATAAGATTAATTTTAAAATACTTATTTTTTCTTTCAAAATTAATTAGTTAGAAATTAAAGATAATATCTAGTTTTAATAACTTTTAATATAATTAAATACTTTGAAAATAGTTTTCAAGTTTTTAATCTTTAAGAAAATATTCTAATAACTTTATTTAATATATTTAATAGTTAAAAAATATTAGTTTTAAATTAAAGAATAGTTTTAATTTTAACTATCTTCTTTTTAAACTTTTAATATCAATTTCCGAAGGATTTTAAATTTAAAAATCTATTAGGATTTAGTTTATAGTTTTAATTTAATTTTCAAGATAGTTATATTTAATACTAGTTTAATTAATTATATTAATTTAAAGTTAATAACTTTTAAAAATTTAATTATCGATATTTTAAAAGTTAATTTAATTCTAGTTAACTTTAAAAGTTATTAATTAAAAACTAGGTTTTTATTAGTTAAGTTAATTAGATTAATTTTAAATAAATTCTAATTAGCTTTTTTAATATTAAAAAACTAAAAGGGATTTAAATAACTTTGATTTAAGTTTAGATTTTTAATTATAAAAAAGATTAGTAAATAATCTAAATTTAGATTATTTAGTATTTATTAGTTATTAATATATTTTATTATTTTTAAAGTAATAAAAATAAAGTCTAAAACTAAAAAGTTAATCTTATAAAAGAAGGTTTTAGTTTTTAGATTATTAAATAACTCTAAATTATTATCTTTAATCTAACTAGTTAATTAAATTCTTTTTTAAATATTAAATAACTTTAGATTTTATTAAAAGTAATATATATTAAAGTCTTTTAAAATAAATAAGTTAATTATAATAACTTTTAGAAATAAACTCTTTTTGATTATTTTTTTTAAATCGCTTTCAACTTAGTTAGTTTTATTATAAATATTAACTATTTTAAATATATTGATATTTTCATCTAGTTATATTACTAATAAGTTTAAATCCAAGTTATTTAGTATTAATATAATATTAGTAGTAAAAACTTTTAAAATATATATTAAAGTTTAAGGTTTAAAGTCTTAATATAATATTAAAAGCTGATTAAAACTAGTATAAATTATAGATTAACTATTTAGTTAGTTTTAGTTTTTAATTATAATCTAGAATTTCTAGATTATTAATAAATCGATTTTTAATTTAATAGTTAATTTAAAAGTTAATTTAATTTTTAATAAGTTTTTATTAAGATTTATTTATAGTACTTAGATATTCTAACTATTTATAAATTAAAAGTAACTTTTTTTATTATCTTATATACTTTATATAATTTCGAGTTACTAATATAAAATTAAAAGTAGTTAATATACTTTAAAACTAAATATAAATAAAACTTTCTTTGAATATTATAGATATTATAAATATACTAAGAAGTTAAATATAATTCTAAATATAAAATATATTTAATTTAGTATTAATAGAACTAGATTATATATCTAAATCCTTAATAATAAGTATATTAAATTAACTTTATTATATTTAATAGTTTCTCGATTTTAATTAAGATTCTAATAATATAAACTTAGTTCTTTATATATTTCTTAACTTTCTTAATAGTTTTAAAAGAGATTATAACTAAATTAGCTTTTTTAGTAATCTAATTAACTTTAGAAAAAAGTTAATAAAAGGTTTTAATTAGTTTAAAGTTTAGAGAACTATTAAAGATTTTAATCTCTTTTAATATTAATTCTATATCTTTTAGAATATTAAAGTTAATAATAAGAATCTTATATAATATTATTTTAAATTAGAGTTTATTCTTTTAAATACTTTTAAAGTTAAAAAAGTTTTTCTAAATATTAATCTTTTTAATTAAAAAGTCGATTATATAAAAAAGAGTTATAATTAATATTAAATTCTTCTTATTAGATATATTAATAATAGTTGAAATAACTAGCTTCTTAATCTTTTTAACTTTAAAAACCTTATTAATAGTATTATAAATAGTTAGAACTAAAAAGATATTATAATATAATATAATATTATATATTAAAATAAAACGATTTAAAAGCTTAGTTTTAAACTTAGCTACTTTAAATTTAATTATAATTATAATCTAATTACTTAACTTTAAGTTATTTAATATAGTGATATTAATAAAAAAAGCTTAAACTAGATTTTAAATAATTTTAATAATTTTAAATATATAAGTTACTAAGAGTATTAAAGAAATTAGAAATACTAAAGTTATTAAAAAAGTTATTAAAAGTTGTTTTTATAGTTTTAAAGCTTTAATTTATACTTCTACTTTTTAGATTATATATTCGAGATTATTAAATTAAGAAACTAATTAATTAGTAACTTTTCTAACCTTTCTTAATCTAGTATAATTTCTAAATACTTTGATTAGATTTAATATTTTATCTTATTATTTTTAAAAAAAAGTTAAAAAGTTAACTTTAATTAAAAGGTTTAAAGTTTTAAAGATAAATAATTAAATAGATTCTAGATTAGTTGATTAGTTAATAATAATTTTCGGATTTTTATTAATCTATTTTAATAAAAATAAGTTAATATATTTAAGTAAATAGAGAGGAATATTATTAAAGCTAATTATAATATTTATAGTAAGTCTAGTTAAAAGGTTTAAATTTATAATATCGAAAAGGCTAAATAAATCGATATTAAAGTTAAATTGAAAAGTAGTAAATAAAGTTAATAATATAGTAATATCTATAATATTATTAATAATATTAATAACTAGAGAAGATAATTTGATAACTATTAAAATATTAAAGATAGTTAAAAACAAGATAATAAAAGTAATATTCTAGTTATTATTATTTAAAGTAAAGAGTGTTTCTATATTAATAAGTATTAATATAATATTTTAATAAATATATTAATATTTTAAAAACTCTTTTAGATCTAAGAAATATAATACTCTTAATAACTTATATATTTAAAATCATTAAAATTATTTAAAATCTAACTTAAACTTCTTTTATTAATATTATTATATTAGATAATTTAAAGTCAAGTAACTAAACTATAATTATAATTAAACTTAAAATAGTTAAGCTTAAAGCTAAGTCTTTAAATTGTTTTATTTTAGTATATAATATTATATTATATTATAATACTTTCTTAACTTTAGTTATTTATAATATTATTAATAAGGTTTTTAAAGTTAAAAAAGTTAAAAAGTTAGTTATTTCGATTATTACTAATATATCTAATAAAAAGAACTTAGTATTAATTATAATCTTCTTTTATATAACCGATTTTTTAATTAAAAAGATTAATATTTAGAAAAACCTTCTTAATTTTAAAAGTATTTAAAAGAATAAGTTTTAATTTAAAGTAATATTATATAAAATCCTTATAACTAACTTTAATACTTTAGAAAATATAAAACTAATATTAAAAGAAATTAAAACTTTTAATAATTTTCTAAATTTTAAATTAATTAAAACCTCTTATTAACTTTTTTTTAAAGTTAATTAAGTTACTAAAAAAGTTAATTTAGTAATAATCTCTTTTAAAACTATTAAAGAAATTAAAAGATATATAAAGAATTAAGTTTATATTATTAGTTTCTTAATTAAAATTAAGAAACTATTAAATATAATAAAGTTAATTTAATATATTTATTATTAAGAATTTAGATATATAATCTAGTTCTATTATTAATAAGTTAAATATAATTTATATTTAGAACTTTATTTAACTTTTTAATATATTTATAATATTTATAATATTTATAAGAAACTTTATTTATATTTAACTTTAAAATATATTAATTACTTTTAATCTTATATTAATAATTTAAAATTATATAAAGTATATAAAATAATAAAAAGAGTTACTTTTAATTTATAAATAATTAGAATATTTAAATATTATAAATAAATCTTAATAAAAGTTTATTAAAAATTAAATTAACTTTTAAATTAGTTATTAAATTAAAAATCGATTTATTAATAATCTAAGAACTTTAGATTATAATTAAGAACTAAAACTAATTAAATAGTTGATTTATAATTTATATTAGTTTTAATTAGCTTTTAGTATTATATTAAGATTTTAAACTTTAAACTTTAATATATATTTTAAAAGTTTTTATTACTAATATTATATTAATACTAAATAATTTAGATTTAGACTTATTAATAATATAACTAGGTGAAAATATCAATATACTTGAAATAATTAATATTTATAACGAGACTAGCTAAGTTGAAAGTAATTTAAGAAAAATAGTTAAAAGAAGTTTATTTCTAAAAGCTATTATAATTAATTTATTTATTTTAAAGGATTTTAATATATATTACTTTTAATAGAATTTAAAGTTATTTAATATTTAAAAAGAGGTTTAATTAATTAATTAGATTAAAAATAATAATCTAAAGTTATTTAATAATTTAAAGATTAAAACTTTCTTTTATAAAATTAACTTTTTAATCTTAGACTTTACTTTTATTACTTTAAAGATAATAAAATATATTAATAACTAGTAAATATTAAATAATCTAAGTTTAGATTATTTATTAATCTTTTTTATAATTAAAAATCTAAACTCGAATTAAAGCTATTTAAATCTCTTTTAGTTTTTTGATATTAAGAAAACTAATTAGAATTTATTTAAAATTAATTTAGTTAATTTAATTAATAAAAGTTTAGTTTTTAATTAATAATTTTTAAAGTTAACTAAAATTAAATTAACTTTTAAAATATTAATAATTGAGTTTTTAAAAGTTATTAGCTTTAAACTAATATAACTAATTAGGCTAATATTAAATATAACTATTTTGAAAATCAAATCAAAGTTATAAGTTAAACTCTAGTAAACTTCTAAATTTAAAATTCTTTAGAAATTAATATTAAAAGTTTAAAGAGAAGATAGTTAAAGTTAAAACTATTTTTTAATTCGAAATTAATATTTTTTAGTTATTAAATATACTAAATAAAGTTATTAAAATACTTTTTTAAAGACTAAAAACTTGAAAGTTATTTTCAAAGTATTTAATTATACTAAAAGCTATTAAAGCTAGATATTACTTTTAATTTCTAATTAATCAATTTTTAAAAGAAAAATAAGTATTTTAAAGTTAACTTTATTCTCTTAACTTCTAATATTAATTAGTTCTTTTTAAGATATTTATAAAATCGACTCTTAATTAGAACTAATAGTTAATAAGTTTAAAAGAGTTTATTTAATTAAAGTTAAAAAGAAAACTTTTAAGTTTAATAGAATTAATTAGGAAATTATTAATAAAGTTTATTTAATTATTTTTAATTTATTTTATAAAGTTTATAGTCTTCTCTTTAATTTTAATTATTATTCTACTTACTAATAATAAACAATTAATATAATATTTAAAAAGCTAAAAAAGTTTAATTATTTAGTTCTAAAAGTTTATAAGATTATCTTACTATTAAATTATTTTAGAAAGATTAGTAAGAGGATACTAATAAAAAGGTTAAATTATTTAATTAAGATTATTAGTTTATTATATAACTTTCAAATTAGAAGTCGATTTAAAAAGTTTACAATTAATACTAAATTACTATTAGTAATTAAAATCGAATAAGATTATATAATTAAATTTAAAATATTAGTTTTATTTCTAGATATTAAAAGAGCTTTTAATTATATATTTAAAAATTAGTTACTAATGATTTTAAAAGAGTTTAAATTATTATTTAATTTAATAAACTAAGTTAATTACTTTCTAAAAACTTAATAACTCTAGTTAGCTTTTAATAACTAAATTAAGTTTTTTCAACTTATTAATACTAGTATTCTTTAAAATAGCTTAATTAACTTAATTTTATTCTTGATTTATATTTAAAATCTTTTTCTAACTATTAGCTATTTAGTTTAGTTTTATATAAATAATATTATATTAATAGCTAGTTTAATTAGTTTTAAAAAGAATTATTAAATTTTAGAAAAAGAGATTAATAAATTATATTTCTTTAGAATAATAAATAATATTAATTTTGACTTTAAGAAAATCAAGTTAATTTACTTCTTTTCTAATAACTTAAAAACTTATTTAATTAAATTATTAAATTAGTAAATTATATACTCTTTTAAATATTTAGTTATTCTTAACTTATTTTATAAAGTTTATAACTTACTTCTTAATTTTAGCTACTACTCGACCTACTAGTAATAAGTAACTAATATAATATTTAAAAAATTAAAAAAGTTTAATTACTTAATTTTAAAAGCTTATAGAGTTATCTTATTATTTAATTACTTTGAGAAGATTAGTAAGAGGATATTAACAAAGAGATTAGGCTATTTAGCCGAGACTACTAGCTTGCTATATAATTCTCAAATTAAAAGTTAACTTAAAAAGTTTATAGTTAATATTAGATTATTATTAGTAACTAAAATTGAATAAGATTATATAACTAATCTCAAAATATTAGTCTTATTCTTCGATATCAAAGAGGCCTTCGATTATATATCCAAAAACCGGTTACTAATAATTTTAAAAGAGTTTAAACTATCTTTTAATTTAATAAACTAGATTAACTACTTCTTAGAAGCTTGATAATTTTAACTAGCTTTTAATAACTAAATTAAGTCCTTTCAATTTATTAATACTAGTATTTCCTAGAGTAATCTAATTAATTCGATTTTATTCTTAATTTATATTTAAGATCTTTTTCTAATTATTAGTTATTTAATCTGGTTTTATATAAACGATATTATATTAATAGCTAGTTCGACTAGTTTTAAAAAGAATTATCAAACCTTGGAAAAAGAGGCTAATAAGCTATATTCTTTAAGAATAATAAATAATATTAATTTTAACTTTAAGAAAACTAAGTTAATCTACTTCTTTTCTAATAACTTAAAAGTCTACTTAGTTAAATTACCGAATTAACAAGTTATATACCTTTCTAAGTTAGTAAAGTAGCTAGGAATTTAGTTTAATAATATCTTTAAATTTAAAAGTTATATTAGAATTCAAGTTAATTAAACTAAAATAATATTACTTTAAGTTAGTTAATTAATTAATATTTAGACTAGTTTATTCCTTTTTATTATATACTAGCTTTATATTATTTATATTACTAGTATCTTAGATTATAAGTCCTCGATTTAATATAAAGATTAAACTAATTTTAAAGCTCAATTTTAATTATTTTAAAACTTAGTTTTTTATAAAATCTTAAAGGTTTTTAAAACTAACTTTAAGCTAACTATAAATACTAAAACTATATTAGTACTTCTTAATATCTATTTAGTTAATACTAATTGTTAATATACTTTCTAGTTACTTAAACTCTCGAAAAACCACCTGATTTATAAGTTATTTTAAGAAGGTTATTAGAAATTATAAAGTTACTAAAAGTAAGGTTACTAAAAGTTACAAGGTTACTAGAAAGGTTATTAGAAGTTAAAAGCTAATTTTAGCTCTATTTATCTTCTAAAAGTTAGTTGAAAGTAGAGATCGAAGCTAGTGTCGAAGCTAGCTACTAAGCTAATATAAATCAATTAAATTAGGTGATTAATATACTTGCTAGTTAACTTAAATAAATTGAAAAAACTATAGCTCTTCAAATTTCTACTTTAGATTACTAGTTTATTTTCAATTTAAATTAATTGTTTTTCAAAGAAGAATAAAGCTAATAATTATAAAGAGCTAATATCAATATTAGTATCTAATTAATATACCTTCTATATTAATAAATTGTAATTATAAAGTGGAACTAGAATAGAGATTAGATTAGTACTTTTAGACTCAAATTAAGAGTTAATCTGAGTATATAAATAGAATATAAATTTAAACTAGTTAATTTATAATAGAGAGTTAGAAGAGGTTACTTAGATAATCGAATTAGCTAATTAGCTAACTTAGTTAAGCTAGGAATATATAGTCTATAATAATAACTAAGTTAGATTATTATAGCTAAAATCGTTAAATAATAACTTTAGCTAAGAACAATTAATAAGAATATTTGATACTAGTAGTTAAATAGTTAATAAAGATACTAATATTAAATTAGCTTAGGTTTCAAAGTACTATAAAGTCAAAAAGAATAAATTAGTTGATAAATTAGTAAAAGAAGTTACTAGTTTAAAACTAGATATTTATAAAACTAACTTTATTTATTTAGATATTTAGATTAAAACTATTAAAGTCTAGAAATAAGAACTAACTTTAGAAAAAACAATTAAATCTAGACTAGCTAAGGAATTTAAAACTAATTATACTTTAACTTATAAATTAACCTCTTAAAATAAAATCTCGATCCCCTTTAATACTAAACGGGTTACTACTAATATATTTTACTAGTTAAAACTCGGCTATAACTATATTAAAGCTTATTTATATCGACTAAGCTTAATTAATAATAATAAATATAAATATAATAAAAAAGAGATATTAGAATATCTTCTACTTAGTTGCTAGCTACTCGCTAATACCTACTTAAAGCTAAAAGACAAGTTTAATATATACTATCTTAGCTTACTACTATTACTTGATACTAAACTTAGAATCGAAGTTAACCTGGAATTTATCTAAGAAACTAGTATTTATATATAAAGATATTATTTAACCTAGTTAGTTAACTTTTAATAAATTAGACTTATTTATAAATTGTTATTATTAAATCTCAGACTAGCTTAATTCCGGATATTAGCACTAATATCACTAATATTCAATATTTGAACTAGTTTGAATTTAATTCTTTTTACTAATATTTAAAGTATTTTAGAGTGTTTTTAAGTTATTTTAATTGTTATTTCTTTAAAATCAAAGCTAGACTTTTAGTATCTCTTTGTTATATATAATATTGTATATATTTAGACTTATATATATTTAACTACTAATAGTATATCTACTAACCAATCTATTATAGTCTTAAACTTATATAGGTTGTTAAAATAAATAAAAAAAAAAAAAAAAAATACTCTTTTAAACTAGTAAGGTAATTAGAGATTTAATTTGATAATACCTTTAAATTTAAAAATTATATTAAAATTTAAATTAGTTAAGTTAAAATAATATTACTTCAAGTTAACTAATTAACTAATATTTAAACTAATTTATCTCTTTTTATTATATACTAGCTATATATCGTTTATATTATTAATATCTTAGATTATAAATCTCTAATTTAGTATAAAGAATAAGTTAATTTTAAAGTCTAACTTTAATTACTTTAAAATCTAGCTTTTTATAAAATCCTAGAAATTTTTAAAATTAGTTTAAAGTTAATTATAAATATAGAAACTATACTAATACCTTCTAATATTTGTTTTACTAGTATTAATTACTAATATACTTTCCAGTTATTTAAACTCTTAAAAAATTATTTAATTTATAAATTATTCTAAAAAAGTTATTAGAAGATATAAAGTTACTAAAAGAATTACTAAGAGAGTTATTAAAAGTTAGATCTTAATTCTAACTCTATTTATCTTCTAAAGGTCAACTAGAAGTGGAGATCGAAATTAGTATTAAAACTAGTTACTAAGCTAATATAAATCAACTAGATTAAATAATTAATATATTTATTAATCAATTTAGATAAACTAGAAAAACTATAACTTTTCAAATTCCTATTTTAAATAACTAATCTATTTTCTATTTAAATTAGTTACTTTTCAAAGAAAGATAAAGCTAATAATTATAAAAGGTTAATATCAATACTAATATTTAATTAATATACTTTTTATACTAATAAATCCTAGTTATAAAACAAAATTAGAATAGAGATTAGATTAGTACTTTTAAATTTAAACTAAAAGTTAATCTAAGTATATAAGTAGAATATAGACTTAAATTAGCTAATATATAATAGAGAGTTAAAAAAGGTTATTTAGATAATTAAATTAGTTAACTAGTTAGCTTAGTTTAATTAAGAATATATAATTTATAATAATAACTAAGTTGGATTAATATAACTAAAATCACTAAGTAATAACTTTAATTAAAAATAGTTAATAAGAGTATTTGATATTAATAACTAAATAGTTAATAAAGATATTAATATTAAATTAACTTAAGTCCTAAAGTATTATAAAGTTGAAAGAAACGAAATAGTTAATAAATTAATAAAAGAAACTATTAATTTAAAACCAGATATTTATATAATTAGCTTTACCTATTTAAATATCTAAATCAAAGCTATTAAGATTTAAAAATAAGAATTAACTTTAGAAAAAGTAACTAAATCTAGACTAGTTAAAGAACTTAAAGTTAATTATATTTTAACTTATAAATTAGTTTCTTAAAATAAAATCTTAATCTCTTTTAATACTAAGTAAACTACTACTAATATATTTTACTAGTTAAAATTAAACTATAATTATATCAAAGCTTATTTATACTAACTAGATTTAGTTAATAATAATAAATATAAATATAATAAAAAGAAGATACTAAAATATCTTTTATTTAGTTACTAATTACTTACTAATATCTATATAAAACTAAAAGATAAACTTAATATATATTATCTTAGCTTATTACTATTACTTAATATAAAACCTGGAATTAAAACTAGCTTGAAATTTATCTAAGAAACTAGTATCTATATATAAAGATATTATTTAACTTAGTTAATTAATTTTTAACAAATTAGACTTATTTATAAATTATTATTATTAAGTCTCGAACTAGCTTAATACTAGATATTAATACTAATATTATTAATATTCGGTATTTAAACTAATTTAAGTTTAATTCTTTTCACTAATATTTAATATATTTTAAAGTGTTTTTAGTTTATTTTTATTATTATTTCTTTAAAATCAAAGTTAGACTCTTAATATCTCTTAGTTATATATAATATTATATATATTTAAACTTATATATACCTAGCTATTAGTAGTATATTTATTAACTAATATACTATAATCTTAGACTTATATAAGTTGTTAATATAAATTAAAAAAAAAAAAAAAAAAAAAAGATTTAAGAAATACTTCCAATATCACTAATATTACTAATATTGTTAAATATTAACTAAATCAATAATTTAAATTTAATTTAACGAAATTAGTGAATTTAATATTTAGAATCGTTGGAATCAATAATAATAATAATATCAAAGTAGTATAAAGATATAAATAAATTAGTTCAGATTATAGAAATATATTATATTAAGTACTAGCCTCTTTTTATTGATATTTTTATTATTTTAATAGTTTTTCGATATTTTTATAATTTTTAAGGTTTTTAAATAAAAATTTCGAAAATATAGAATAAAAATTCGTGAAATCAATAATAATAATAATATCTTAGTAACAGATAGTTATATAGCTAGATAGTTTAGTTAGTTCAATCTATAAAAGAGTTATTTATTATATTCGACTTTAATCTAATGATTTTCAATAAGAAATTATATTTTTTCAATAAAAATCATTTTAAACTTAGTACTTAGAATTATCGAAATCGATAGTAGCAATAATATAAAAGTGATATAAAGGTATAAATAGGCTAGTTCGAGTTATAAAAGTGTATTACACTAGATACTAATCTCTTTTTATTAATATTTTTATTATATTAATGATTTTTTAATATTTTTATAATTTTTAAGGTTTTTTAATAAAAATTTCGAAAATATAAAGTAAAATCCATGAAAATCGATAATAATAATAATATCTCGATAATAGATAATTGTATAGCTAGACAGCTTAGTTAGTTCGATCTATAGAAAAGTTATTTATTATATTCGACTTTGATTTAATGATTTTCAATAAGAAATTGTGTTTTTTCAATGAAAAATCGTTTTAGTTATATTAAATTAATTTATTAATAATTCAGGAACTTTAGATTATAGTTAAAGATTAAAACTAGTTAAATAATTAATCTATAATTTATATTAGCTTTAATTAGCTTTTAATATTATATCGAAACTTCAAACCTTGAATCTTAATATATACTTTAAAATTTCTAACTATTAATATTATATTAGTATTTAATAACTTAGATTCGGACTTATTAATAATATAATTAAGTTTAGAAATCAATATACTCGAGATAATTAATATCTATAATAAGATTAGCTAAGTTGAAAGTAATCTAAAAAAAATAATTAAAAGAAACTTATTTCTAAAAACTATTATAATTAATTTCTTTATTTTAAATAACTTTAATATATATTACTCTTAATAAAACTTAGAGTTACTTAATATCTAAAAAGATATCTAATTAATTAACTAGATTAAAAATAATAACTTTAAATTATTTAATAATTTAAAAACTAAAACCTTCTTTTATAAAGTTAACTTTTTAATCTTAAACTTTATCTTTATTATTTTAGAGATAGTAAAGTATATTAATAATTAATAAATATTAAATAATCTAAATTTAGATTACTTATTAATCTTTTTTATAATTAAAAATCTAAGTTTAAATTAAAACTATTTAAATCTCTTTTAACTTTTTAATACTAAAAAAGCTAATTAAAATCTATTTAAAGTTAGTTTAATTGATTTAACTAATAAGAGTTTAGTTCTCAATTAATAATCTTTAAAATTAGTTAGAACTAAATTAACTTTTAAAATATTAATAATTGAGTTTTTAAAAGATATTAGCTTTAAGCTAATATAACTAATTAAACTAGTATCGAATATAATAATTTTGAAAATCAAGTCGAAACTATAAATTAAACTCTAGTAAACCTTTGAATTTAAAACTCTTTGAAAATCGATATTAAAAGTTTAAAAAAAAGATAATTAAAATTAAAATTATTCTTTAGCTTGAAACTAATATTTTTCAATTATTAAATATATTAAACGAAGTTATTAGAATACTTTCTTAAAGATTAAAAACTCAAAAGCTATTTTTAAAGTATTTAACTATATTAAAAACTATTAAAGTTAAATATTATCTTTAATTTCTAATTAAATAATATTTGAAAGAAAAGTAAGAGTTTTAAAGTTAATCTTATTCTTCTAGCCTCTAATATCAATTAACTCTTTCTAAAATATTTATAAAGTCGATTTATAGCTAGAATTAGTAATTAATAAATTATTTTTTTTTATTTATTTTAACAACCTATATAAGTTTAAGACTATAATAAGTCAACTAATAGATATACTATTAGTAGCTAGGTATATATAAGTCTAAATATATATAATATTATATATAATAAAGAGATATTAAAAGTCTAGCTTTAATTTTAAAGAAATAATAATAAAAATAACTTTAAAATACTTTGAATCTTAGTAAAAAGAATTAAATTTAAATTAGTTTAAATACTAAATATTAATAATATTAGTATTAATATCTAGTATTAAGTTAATATAAAACTTAGTAATAATAATTTATAAATAAGTCCAATTTATTAATAGTTAGTTAACTAGATTAAGTAATATCTTTATATATAAATATTAGTTTTTTAGATAAATTCTAAGTTAACTTTGATTTTAGATTTAATATTAAATAATAGTAGTAAACTAAGATAATATATATTAAACTTATCTTTTAATTTTAAATAGATATTAACAAATAGTTTATAGCTAAGTAGAAGATATTCTAATATTTCTTTTTTATTATATTTATATTTATTATTATTAACTAGATTTAATTGATATAGATAAATTTTAATATAATTATAACTAAGTTTTAGTTAGTAAAATATACTAGTAGTAACTCGCTTAGTATTAAAGAGAATCGAGATTTTACTTTAAAAAGCTAACTTATAAATTAAAGTATAATTAACTTTAAATTTTTTAATTAGTTTAGATTTAGTTACTTTTCTTAAAACTAATTTTTATTTTTAGATCTTAATAGTTTTAATCTAAGTATTTAAATAAGCAAAGTTAGTTATATAAATATCTAGTTTTAGACTAATAACTTCTTTTATTAATTTATTAATTAATTTATTTCTTTCAACTTTATAATACTTTAGAATTTAGACTAATTTAATATTAATATCTTTCTTAACTATTTGATTACTAGTATTTAATACTCTTATTAATTATTTTTAGTTAGAGTTATTAGTTAGTAATTTTAAATATTATAACCTTATTTAATTATTATTATAAATTATATATTCTTAACTAAGTTAAGCTAGTTAATTAGTTAATTTAATTATTTAAATAACCTCTTCTAACTCTCTATTATATATTAGTTAATTTAAACTAATATTCTATTTATATATTTAGATTAGCTTTTAATTTAAATCTAAAAATACTAATTTAACTTTAATTCTTATTCCAGCTTATAGTTATAATCTATTAGTATAAAAGATATATTAGTTTAATATTAATATTAATATTAGCTCTTTATAATTAATAGTTTTATTCTTCTTTGAAAAGTAGTTGATTTAAATTGAAAATAAACTAGTTACTCAAAGTAGGAATTTAAAGAGATATAACTTTTCTAAACTATTTAGATTAATTAATAAATATATTGATTATTTAATTTAGTTGATTTGTAATAGTTTAGTAACTAGCTTCAATATTAGCTTTAATTTTTACTTTCAACTAACTTTTAGAAGATAAATAAAATTAGAACTAAGTTCTAACTTTTAATAATCTTCTTAGTAACTCTTTTAATAACTTTATATTTCTTAATAACTTTTTTAAAGTAACTAATAAATCAAGTAGTTTTTCGAGAGTTTAAATAATTAAAAAGTATATTAATAATTAATACTAATAAAACAGATATCAAAAGGTACTAATATAACTTCAATATTTATAATTAACTTTAAACTAGTTTTAAAAACCTTTAAGATTTTATAAAGAACTAAGTTTTAAAATAATTAAAATTAAGTTTTAAAATTAACTTATTCTTTATATTAAATTAAAGACTTATAATCTAAGATACTAATAATATAAGTAATATATAGCTAATATATAATAAAGAGAAATAAATTGATTTAAATATTAGTTAGTTAATTAACTTAAAGTAATATTATTTTAGTTTAACTAACTTGAATTCTAATATAACTTTTAAATTTAAAAGTATTATCAAACTAAATTCTTAATTATTTTACTAGCTTAGAAAGATATATAACTTATTAATTCGGTAATTTAACTAAGTAGTTTATTAAATTATTAAAGAAAAAATAAATTAACTTAGTTTTTTTAAAGTTAAAATCAATACTATTTACTATTTTAAAAGAATATAACTTATTAGTCTCTCTTTCTAGAGTTTAATAATTCTTTTTAAAACTAGTTAAACTAGCTATTAGTATAATATTATCTATATAAGACTAGACTAAATAACTAATAATTAGAAAGAGATTTTAAATATAAATTAAGAATAAAATTAAACTAATTAAGTTACTTTAAAGAATATTAATATTAATAAGTTAAAAGAGTTTAATTTAATTATTAAAAGTTAATTAAAACTATTAGTCTTCTAAAAAGTAATTAACTTAATTAATTAAATTAAATAATAATTTAAACTTTTTTAAAATTATTAATAACTAGTTTTTAAATATATAATTAAAAGTCTTTTTAATATTAAAGAATAAAACTAATATTTTAAAATTAATTATATAATCTTATTTAATTTTAATTATTAATAATAATTTAATATTAATTATAAACTTTTTAAATTAACTTCTAATTTAAAAGTTATATAATAAATTAGTAATTTTAATTAAATAATTTAATCTTTTAACTAATATCCTTTTATTAATCTTCTTTAAATAGTTTAATAATAAAATAACTTTATAAACTTTTAAAATTAAATAATTAAGTTTTTTTAACTTTTTAAATATTATATTAGTTATTTATTACTAGTAAGTCAAGTAATAGTTAAAATTAAAAAGTAGGTTATAAACTTTATAAAATAAGTTAAGAATAGCTAAATAAGCTTTATTAATAATTTCCTAGTTAATTCTATTAAATCTAAAAGTTTTCTTTTTAACTTTAATTAAATAAGTTCTTTTAAGTTTAATAATTATTAGCTTTAACTAGAAGTTGACTTTGTAAATATCTTAGAAAGAGCTAATTAATATTAATAGTTAAAAGAATAAAGTAGATTTTAATATATTTACTTTTTCTTTAAAAATTAATTAGTTGGAAATCGAGAGTAAAACCTAGTTTTAATAGTTTTTAATATAGTTAAATACTTTGAAAATAGTTTTTAGATCTTTAATCTTTAAGAAGATATTCTAGTAACTCTATTTAATATATTTAATAATTGAAAAGTATTAATTTTAAATAAAGAAATAAACTTTTTAACTTTAACTTTAATTTTTATTTCTTTAAACTTTTAATATTACTTTTCGAAGGATTTTAAGTTTAGAGATTTATTAGAGTTTAGCTTATAATTTTAATTTAACTCTCGAAATCATTATATTCGATATTAGTTTAATTAGTTATACTAGTTTAAAGCTAATAACTTTTAAAAAGTTGATTATCGATATTTTAAAAGTTAATCTAGTTCTAATTAACTTTAAAGATTCTTAGTTAAAAACTAAGCTTTTATTAGCTAAATCAATTAAACTAACTTTAAACAAATTCTAATTAGCCTTCTTAATATTAAAAAATTAAAGAGGATTTAAATAGCTTTAATTTAAACTTAGATTTTTAATTATAAAAAATATTAGTAAATAATCTAAATTTATATTATTTAATATTTACTAGTTATTAATATACTTTACTACTTTTAAAGTAATAAAAGTAAGATCTAAAATTAAGAAACTAGTTCTATAAAAGAAAGTTTTAATTTTAGAATTATTAAGTAATTTTAAGTTATTATCTTTAATCTAATTAACTAATTAAGTCTCTTTTTAAATATCAAGTAACTCTAAATTCTATTAAAGGTAATATATATTAAAATCCTTTAAAATAAATAAATTAGTTATAATAGCTTTTAAAAATAAACTCTTTTTAATTATTTTTTTTAAATCGCTTTTAGCTTAATTAGTCTTATTATAAATATTAACTATTTCAAGTATATTAATTTTTAAACTTAGTTATATTACTAATAAATCTAAATCTAAATTGTTAAATACTAGTATAATACTAATAGTAAAAACTTTTGAAGTATATATTAAAATTCAAGATTTAAAGTTCCGATATAATATTAAAAGTTGATTAAAGTTAATATAAATTATAGATTAACTATTTAACTAGTTTTAGTCCTCAACTATAATCTAAGGTTTCTAGACTATTAATAAATCGATTTTTAACTTAATAATTAGTTTGAGAATTAATTTAATTTCTAATAAACTTTTATTAAAATTTATTTATAATATCTAAATATTCTAATTATTTATAAGCTAAAACTAACTCTTTTAATAACTTTATATACCTTGTATAATTTTAAGTTACTAATATAAAATTAAGAGTAGTTAGTATATTTTAAAGTTAAATATAAATAAAGTTTCTTGCAAATATTATAAATATTATAAATATATTAAGAGGTTAAATAGAGTTTTGAATATAAACTATATTTAGCCTAGTAGTAGTAAAACTAGATTATATACTTAAAGCCTTAGTAGCAAGTATATTAAATTGACTTTATTATATTTAATAGCTTTTCTACTTTAACTAAGATTCTAGTAATATAAACTTAATTCTTTATATATTTCTCAATTTTCTTAATAATTTTAAAAGAGACTACTATTGATTTAACTCTTTTAATAATTTAGTTAACTTTGAAAAAGAGTTAATAAGAAGTTTTAATTAGTTTAAAGTTTAAAAAACTATTGAAAGTTTTAATCTTTTCTAATATTAGTTTTATACTTTCTAAGGTATTAAAGTTAATAATAAGAATTCTATATAATATTATTTTGAACTATAGTTTATTCTTTTAGATACTTTTAAAATTAAGAAGGTTTTTCTAAATATTAACCTTCTTAATTAAAAAGTTAATTATATAAAAAGAGATTATAATTAATATTAAATTCTTTTTATTAGATATATTAATAATAATTGAAATAACTAGTTTTTTAATTTCTTTAACTTTAAAAACTTTATTAATAATATTATAAGTAGTTAAAGTTAAGAAGATATTATAATATAATATAATATTATATATTAAAATAAATTAATTTAAAAGTTTAATTTTAAATTTAGTTACTTTAAATTTAATTATAATTATAATCTAATTACTTAACTTTAAGTTATTTAATATAATAATATTAATAAAGAAAGTTTAAATTAGATTTTAAATAATTTTAATAATTTTTAATATTAAAGTTACTAAAAGTATTAAAGTTATTAAAAGTATTAAAGTTATTAAAAAGATTATTAAAAGTTATTTTTATAGTTTTAAAACTTTAACTTGATTTTTTATTTTCTAAATTATATATTTAAAGTTATTAAATTAAGAAACTAATTAATTAATAACTTTTTTAATCTTTTCTAATATAATATAATCTTTAAATACTTTAATAAAATCTAATATTTTACTTTATTATTTTTAAGAAGAAGCTAAGAAATTAACTTTAATTAAAAGGTTTAAAGTTTTAAAAATAAATAGTTAAATAGATTCTAAATTAATTAATTAGTTAATAATAATTTTCAGATTTTTATTAATCTATTCTATTAAAAATAGATTAATATATTTAGATAAATAGAGAGAGATACTATTAGAGTTAATTATAATATTTATAATAAGTCTAGTAAAAAAATCTAAGTTTATAATATTAGATAAATTAGATAAGTTGATATTAGAGTTAAACTAAAGAGTTGTAAATAAAGTCGATAATATAGTAATATCTATAGTATTATTAATAATATTAATAACTAAAGATAATAACTTGATAACTATTAAAGTATTAAAAGTAATTAAAAAGGAGATAATAAAAATAAAATTCTAGTTATTATTATTTAAAGTTAAAAGAGCTTTTATATTAATAAATATTAATATAATACTTTAATAAGTATATTAATATTCTAAAAGTTCTTCTATATTTAATAAATAGTTTCAAATTACTAATATTGTTAAATATTAATTAAATTAGTAATTTAAATTTAATTTAATGAAATTAATAAATTTAGTATCTAGAACTACTAGAATCGATAATAATAATAATATAGTAGTAGTATAAAGGTATAAGTAAGCTAGTTTGAACTATAGAAGTATATTATACTTAGTATTAATTTCTTTTTATTAATATTTTTATTATTTTAATAATTTTTCAATGTTTTTATAATTTTTAAAGTTTTTAAATAAAAATTTCGAAAATATAAAGTAAAAATCAATAAAATTAATAGCGACAATAATATCTTGATAACAGATAATTATATAACTAAATAGTCTAACTAGTTCGATCTATAAAAGAGTTATTTATTATATTCGACTTTGATCTAATGATTTTCGATAAGAAATCATGTTTTTTCAATAAAAAATCGTTTTTATAATATTTTTATTTTTACCTTATTATAATTAGTAAATTAGAAAGAGTTTATTTAACTAAAATTAAAAGAAAAATATTAAGGTTTAATAAAATTAATTAAGAAATTATCAATAAAACTTATTTAGTTATTTTTAACTTATTTTATAAGATTTATAACTTACTTCTTAATTTTAATTATTACTCTATTTACTAGTAATAAATAATTAATATAATATTTAAAAAGCTAAAAAAGTTTGATTATTTAATCTTAAAAGTTTATAAAATTATTTTACTATTTAATTACTTTGGAAAAATTAATAAAAGAATATTAATAAAAAGATTAAATTATTTAGTTAAAACTATTAGTTTGTTATATAGCTTTTAAATTAGAAGTCGATTTAAAAAGTTTATAATTAATATCAGATTATTATTAATAACTAAAATCAAATAAGATTATATAATTAATCTTAAAATATTAGTTTTATTCCTTGATATTAAAGAGGCTTTCAATTATATATCTAAAAACTAGTTATTAGTAATTTTAAAAAAACTTAAATTACTATTTAGTTTAATTAATTAAATTAACTACTTCTTAGAAGCTTAGTAGTTTTAACTAGCTTTTAATAATTAAATTAAGTTCTTTTAACTTATTAATATTAGTATCTTCTAAAGTAATCTAATTAGTTTAATTTTATTTTTAATTTATATTCAAGACTTTTTCTTAACTATTAACTATTTAGTCTAGTTTTATATAAACAATATTATATTAACTACTAGTTTAACTAGTTTTAAAAAGAACTATTAAATTTTAGAAAAAGAAGTTAATAAGTTATATTCCCTTGAAATAGTAAATAATATCGATTTTAATTTTAAGAAAACTAAACTAATCTATTTCTTCTTTAGTAACTTAATAAGCTATTCAATTAAATTATCGAATTAATAGATTATATACTCTTTTAAATTAGTAAGATAATTAGAAATCTAGTTTGATAACACTTTTAAATTTAAAAGTTATATTAGAATTTAAGTTAGTTAAACTAAAATAATATTATTTTAAGTTAATTAACTAACTAGTATTTAAACTAACTTATTCTTTTTTATTATATATTAACTATATATTATTTATATTATTAGTATCTTAAACTACAAATTCTTAATTTAATATAAAGAGTAAGTTAATTTTAAAGTTTAACTTCGATTATTTTAAAACTTAACTTTTTATAAAATCTTAAAGGTTTTTAAAATTAATCTAATACTAGTTATAAATATAGAAGCTATATTAATACTTTTTAAAGTCTAACTTACTAATACTAATTACTAATATACTTTTCGGTTATTTAAACTCTCGAAAAACTACTTAATTTATTAATTACTTTAAAAAAGTTATTAAGAAATATAAAGTTATTAAAAGAGTTATTAAAAGAGTTACTAAAAGTTAAAATTTAGTTTTAATTCTATTTACTTTTTAAAGACTAGCTAGAAGTAAAAATCAAAGTTAGTACTAAAAGTAGTTAATAAGTTAATATAAATTAATTAGATTAAATAATTAATATATTTACTAATTAATCTAAATAGTCTGAAAAAGTTATAACTTTTCAAATTCCTATTTTAAATAACTAACTTATTTTCAATCTAAATTAATTGCTTTTTAAAAAAGAATAAAGTTAATAATTATAAAGAGCTAATATTAATATTAATATCTAATTAATATACTTTTTATACTAATAGATTATAGTTATAAAGTAGAATTAAAATAAAGGTTAGATTAACTTTTTTAAATTTAAACTAAAAGTTAATCTAAATATATAAGTAGAATATCAATTTAAACTAACTAATATATAATAAAAAGTTAAAAGAAGTTACTTAAGTAATCGAATTAACTAGTTAGTTAGTCTAGTTAAACTAAGAATATATAGTTTATAATAATAACTAAGTTAAATTATTATAATTAAAAATATTAAATAATAACTTTAGTTAAAAATAGTTAATAAAAATATTTAATACTAATTATTAAATAGTTAATAAAGATACTAGTATTAAATTAACTTAAGTTTTAGAGTATTATAAAGTTGAAAGGAATAAATTAGTTAATAAATTAATAAAAGAAATTACTAGTTTAAAATTAGATATTTATAAAATTAGCTTTGTTTATTTAAATATTTAGATTAAAACTATTAAGATTTAGAAATAGAAACTAGTTTTAAAAAAAGCAATTAAATTAAAACTAGTTAAAGAAACTAAAACTAATTATATTTTAATTTATAAATTAGTTTTCTAAAGTAAAATCTCGATCTCTTCTAATATTAAGTAGACTATTACTAGTATATTTTATTAATTAAAACTAGGTTATAGCTATATTAAAGTTTATTTATATTAGTTAAATCTAATTAATAATAATAAATATAAATATAATAAAAAGAAGATATTAGAATATCTTTTATTTAGTTACTAACTATATACTAATATATATTTGAAGTTAAAGAATAAGTTTAATATATATTACTTTAACCTACTTTTATTATTTAATATAAAACCTAGAATTAAAGCTAATTTAGAATTTATCTAAGAAACTAATATTTGTATATAAAGATATTATTTAATTTAATTAGCTAATACTTAATAAATTAGATTTATTTATAAATTATTATTATTAAATCTTAGACTAGTTTAATATTAGATATTAATACTAATATTATTAATATTCAATATTTAGATTAGTTTAAACTTAATTCTTTTTATTAATATTCAAGGTATTTTAAGATTATTTCAACTATTATTTCTTTAAAATTAGAGTTAGACTTTTAATATCTCTTTATTATATATAGTATTATATATATTTAATTTTATATATACTTAGTTACTAATAGTATATCTACTAATCAACTTACTATAATCTTAGACTTATATAAATTGTTAAAATAAAAAAAAAAAAAATATATATATTTAAAGCTAAAGAATAAGTTTAATATATATTACTTTAATTTACTTTTATTACTTGATACGAAACCTAGAATTGAAGCTAGCCTAGAATTTATCTAAGAAACTAGTATTTATATATAAAAGTATTATTTAACTTAGTTAGCTAATACTTAATAAATTAGATTTATTTATAAATTATTATTATTAAGTCTTAAACTAGCTTAATATTAGATATTAGTACTAATATTATTAATATTTAATATTTAAATTAGTTTAAACTTAATTCTTTTTATTAATATTTAAAATATTTTAAGATTATTTCAACTATTATTTCTTTAAAATTAGAGCTAGACTCTTAATATCTCTTTATTATATATAGTATTATATATATTTAGTTTTATATATAAACTAGCCTAGCTAAACCAAGAATATATAATTTATAATAATAATTAAATAGAGCTATAATACTTGAAATTACTAAGTAATAACTTTAACTAAGAATAATTAATAAAAGTATTTAATATTAATAGTTAAATAGTTAATAAAGGTGTTAATATTAAATTAGTTTAAGTCTCTAAATATTACAAAGTTAAAGAGAATAAATTAATTAATAAATTAATAAAGAAAGTTATTAGTTTAAAACTAGATATTTATAAAACTAGTTTTATTTATTTAGATATCTAGATTAAAGCTATTAAGATTTAAGAATAGGAACTAGTTTTGAAAAAAGCAATTAAATCGAGATTAGTTAAAAAATCAAAAGCTAATTATATATTAATCTATAAATTAGTTCTTTGAAATAAAATCTCAATCTCTTTTAATACTAAGTAAGTTATTACTAATATATTTTATTAGTTAAAATTTAACTATAACTATATTAAAACTTATCTATATCAATTAGGTTTAATTAATAATAATAAATATAAATATAATAAAAAAGAGATATTAGAATATAAACTAATTACTATAAAATCAACTTTTTCAATTAAAATGATTTTTCATCGAAAAAACGCGATTTCTTATTAAAAATTATTAGATTAAAGTTGAATATAATAAATAACTTTTCTGTAAATTAAACTAGTTAAGCCGCTTAACTATATAATTATCTGTTATCGAGATATCGTTGTTACTACTAATTTTATGGATTTTTACTTTATATTTTCGAAATTTTTATTTAAAAACTTTAAAAATTATAAAAACATTGAAAAACTATTAAAATAATAAAAATATTAATAAAAAGAGGTTAGTACTTAGTATAATATACTTCTATAGTTCGAACTAGCTTATTTACACCTTTATATTACTTCGATATTATTGTTATTATCGATTCTAGTAATTCTAAGTATTAAGTTTATTAATTTCGTTAAATTAAACTTAAATTATTAATTTAACTAATATTTAATAATATTAGTAATAGTAGTGATATTGGAAGTATTTCTTAGACTTAGAAAAGCTTCTAGGATATTTTTTTTTTTTTTTTTTTTTTTTTTTTATTCATTTTAACGACCTGTGTGAGTCTGAGACTATAGTAGGTCGGCTAGCGGTTATGCCGCTAGCAGCTAGGTGTATATAGGTCTAAATACATGCAATGTCATATATA
>JANGZZ010000176.1:243-71957 GCA_026225955.1 Clarireedia paspali | reverse complement strand
TTTATAAATATTATTAAAAATAATAATTTATATTAATTAAAATATATTTATTATTCTAATAAAAAATATAAAGAATATATTATTATAAAAAAGACTTTAAAAAATAGAAAATATATTAAAATTTCTAATATAGTAGAAAAGATTTTATAAGTAAATAATAAAAATATTAGATAATATAAAAATATTATAAATACTAAATAATATAAAAATATTATTATTTTTATTATTAAATTTATTATTTTAATTATTAATCTCTTTTATTTTTATATCTTTCTTTTTAATTTTATTATTTAAAAGATTATTATTAAAATTAATTCTAAAAGTTTCTATTTAATATTAAAAATATATTTTAATCTTTATAAATTCCTAGAAATAAAGTTAATAAATTTATTATAATAAAATATAGAATATTACTTTCTTTAATATCCTTTTTTTAAACTTAGTTAATAAAGTTTAAATAAAAAGTAAAAACTTATTTAAAATAAATTAATACTTCTTTATTTTATAAATCTAATATCTTTTAGACTTTTTAAGATATTTATAATTATAACAAATACTTTATTTATTATTATAAAGAGTATTCTAAGTATAAACTTTATAAAAAATAAAATACTTTTCTTTATATTCATTTAAATTAAACTAATTCTACTACTTAATATAAAGAGTCTTAATTCTATATTTATTATAAGAGATTTTAATAAGATTATTTAAAGATATATTCTTAAAGTTATTTATAAGATTAATTAAATTAAGATTAGAATAAAAATCTTTATAAGAATTTTAAGAAGTTTTAAATAGCTTAGTAATATTATAATTAAACAAACTATTTATACTAGATAGTAAATAATAATTATTATAACTTGATTAAAAAGTAGTTAGTAATAATATTATCTAACTTTTAAATAGACTAATTAAATAAGACTTTTTGTAAATAATTCTATTAATAATCTAAGTAATAAAAAAAGTAAGAGTATATTATTAAATATAAATATTTAAATATTATTCGACTTAATTTATTATCGAATATAAATAGTATATAATAAACTAATTTATATATAAATAAAACTCTTAGTTAGAATATTTTAAAGAGATAATAGAATAATTATTTATAAAAAACCTATTTAAATTAAATATATATTATATATTTAATAGAGCTTTAAAAGATAAATTTAATATTTTATAATTTAGTAAATCTTAAGAATAAGATAGAACTTCTATATAATATTATTTTAAAAGAAAAGTAAATATCTACTCGATATTTAGAATAGTTATATTTAGAATAAAGAAAAGAAAATTATAAAGAAATTTATAAGATTATAAAAATATAAACTTTTTATTAACTATTTAGAGTATAAAATCGATTAAATCGATTTTTATATAATTAGAAGAAGAAGATAATCTAGTAGATTATTTTAGTATATTAATAAAAATATAACTAATATAACTAAAGGTAAATACTAATTATAATAATTAAAAATAAAAAGAATCTATTTAAACTTAGTTATAAAAAAGATTAGTAATTAAAAAGTAAAAAGATTAAGAAGATAAAATAAAAACTAAATTTATTTATAATATTTAAATAATAAGACTTTAAATACTTTTATTAAACTTAATTGAAAATAAAATTACTTTATAGTTAGAAAATATAAAACTTGAAAATAAAGAGAATTAGATTTATTAGTATTATTTTTATAATATATTTCTCTAAAAAGTCAAAGATATATAAAAAGCTAATCTTATATTACTTAATTATAAAAAGTATATTTAATAAAATATATATTAATATAACAATCTAGTATATTATTTAATATATAATTATCTCTACTTTTACTTCTTTTATCTATATTAATATAATTCTATTTAGAAAGTATAATAAATATAATTAAGAGTATAAAAATTAAAAGAAAATAAATAGAAAATAATAATACTAATAGTAATACTATATTATATATAATATATATATATTATATAAATAGAAAAAGTATTTCTATTATAAATATACTAAAAGTTTATTTTAAACTTTATTATTATAATAATAATTTATTAAAACTAATTCTAATTAAAGTAATAATAATAAAAATAATTATTTAAAATAAATAGTTCTAATTAATAGTTATTTACTAGATTAACTAGATACTTATAAATATATTTCTAATAAATATTTAATTCTCTAATTATAGTACTATTAATTAAAAGGATTATTTAATAATTATAAATAATCTAAATTATATCTACTAAAACAAAGTTCTTTGAAAATCAATTAAAAGTAAAAGTAATTTACTAAATAAATAAACTTTAAAATAAGATATTAGAAATTATTTTATTTATTAATCTCTTTTCTTTTCTTAGTATAGTTTAAAGTTATAAGTTAAAAGATATATTATAGAAAGTATTATTTGATCTAATAATTATATTAGTACTAATTAACTAATATAGTTAGTTCGATAATATAATTATTATCTTATATAAAATTCAATAATATTCTAACTAATTATTATAATTATATCGATAATACTCTATTAACTAGATAAATAAAAGAACTAGTTAAAAGCTAGATTAGCTAAAGAATATTAATTAAAAATAGTATTCTTTATTATCAATTAATATAATAAGTATTATTCTTTTTTAACTAAAAATCTTTATAAAAGAAGAAAAGATTCTTAACTAAGAAGAAAGTAATCAATTCTCACTTTATTACTTCTATATTTATTATTACTCTACTTAGTTATTAGTACTCTTGATAAAGTATATATTATCTTAATTAAATTTAAATTATAATTTGAATATTTATACTAATTTTTATATTAATTTATTATTAGTTTAAATTCAAAAACTTATTATATTTATTAACTTAAATAAATAATATAGAAGTAATTTTAAAAGTATTTAAAATAATATTTTATAAAACTAATTAAATTTTGAAAATAAAAAGCTTTTAATATTAATAATAGATATAACTATATATTAAGATTCTATATATATAATACTAATTTAAATTATATATCTTTAAGAATCAATCGAATAATTCTATAAATTATATTCTAATATATAAGTCTTTATTATTAGTATTTTAAAATAAAGATAAATAGGATATTTAATTAATATTATTTATCCTTTCAACTTCTTTATAATAATAATTAGAAAAACTTAAAGTATAATATTATCTTATAGATTATAAATTTATAATAAGCTCTTTGAATATATTATAGAATCTTGAAAATATCTTAATATAAAAATTAAATAATTCTTTTAGATTTAATTTTTAATTAATAAATTAAATATAATTATAGCTAAATTAGATTCTTATTATAATAAAATATATACTAATCTAGAAAATATCTATATAATTAATACTCTTTTTAATCTTAATTATAAAAATAATTATTTTAATCTAATATATTTTTAATTAGATATATAATTAAAAGATTAGAAAATAGAATTTAAAGAGTAATTTCAAGAACTTTTTCAATAATCTTATTAATAGAAATCTAATAATATAAAATATTTATATATTATATAAAATATAAATATAGATTTAATTACTAGAATATTAGATTATAATTAACTTATATATAATAATACTTGATTATTCTTAGATCTAATTATATAAAATTAATTAAATAATAAAGTTATAGAATAATTTAAATTATATAAATTTAACTTTATACTAATCTTTATACTAATTAGAAACTAATTTTTCAATTTTCTAAAATCTAATTTTAAAACTATTTTTATAATTTAGAAATTATTAAAGTTAAAACTTTTTAATTTTATATATATAATAAAAAATATTCTTAGTATCTTATTAACTAGTATAAAGATAGAATATATTTTTAATTTTACTTATAATATTTACTATTATTAATATAATTAATTTAATCTAGAAATTATTCGCTTTCTAATTTTAGTTTATTATTTTTAGAATTAAGAAGTTTATTTTAATTAATTATAAAATATTCTTATATAAATAATAAATATTAATAATATAACTAAAAAGAAAATTAATTATAAACTTATAATAAAAGAGTTTGAAATTAATATTATAAAATTAAAATATAATAGTTAAAATCAAAATTACTATATAAATAATAAAGAATTAAATATAATTATTTAAATTTTTAAATAAATTAATTGATTTCAAAATCAATAATTAATAACTTTTAATTAAAGTTTTTCTTTAATTAAATAATAAATATAAATAAATAACTGAAAATAAACTAAATAGTAACTTTAATATAAAAGAGAATATCTAGAAATATAAAATCTTTTAATATTATTATTTACTTTATAATAATAAAGATCTTTATTATTTAATTTATTTTCTTTACTTTATTTATAATAATAAAGATTTTCTACTTTTAATTTATTTTCTTTACTTTGTTTATAATAATAAAGACTTTCTACTTTTAATTTATCTTTTTTATTTTCTTAATATTAATAAAAACTTTTAACTTTTAATTTATCTTCTTTATTTAATTTATAATAATAATAATTATTAGATTCTAAACTCTCTTCTTATTTTAAAAGTTGTTAAAGATTTTATAATCTTGAAAAGTCTAAATATTTAATAAAACAAAGACTTGATAATCCTTTTAAAAAGGTTCTTTGTATATATAGATCTATAATAAAATCTATATAATTAATATAGTTTTATAATAGTACTTAGTTATAATTAGTTAGAGAAAATAAAAGTTTTATTCTAAAGTCTTCTTTAAAGAATCTAAGTATATTAATAATTATTAATAATTTGTTAAATAATTAGAAGATTATATTAAATAGAAGTATTTTAAAGATTATACTTATAAGTTATATAATAAAGTAATAATTAGTATAAAGATTAGTATAAATTATTTTATTATTAATATTAGTATTTATAAAGCTATAGAAATTAGTATTTATATATTATATATATTTATCTTTATTATATAGATTATATATATTTATATATATTATATATATTATATATATTTATATATATTATACATATTATATATATTTATATATAGGTACCTACTAGGTAGTAGGTGGGTTATATCACATGATAACCCACCTAGTGGGTTACCCATCAGTATATCTAACCCACCCATGGGTCAACCCACCCACTGGGTACCCACCCACCCATGGGTTTTATGTCGCAGCCTAAGGAGGACCATTGATTTACTTCGCTTCCTGCTGGAGCGCGGAGGTAACCTCAACGAATCATCACTGTACGCTGCCCTCGATAGTGCGGACTTGAAAGGCAAGAACCTCTCAAATGCAGAGACTTCAGAGAAGGTCCTTAGAGCATCCGCTTGTGCTAGTTGCCTTTTTGACGCTGGGAGCCGATCCTAGATGGAAATTTGTCCCTGGCGATTCAAACCGGCAATCGAGAACTAGTCGCGAAAATGGTGCATCTTGGAGCCAGCTTGGCGGTCGCGAAATGCGGTGCTTATGACACTATGCCCCTGAAAATGGCCATTATACTTGGCGCCTCTGATATGGTTGGAGAAATTCTCCAGGTGTGGCCGGATATCTACGGCGGCGATCCACTTTGTGCTGCTGTGGTAACTTCTGCTTTCCATGAGGGATGGTCTTTCGTTGAACGCCTCTTGCAAAACAGACCGCCTTTCACGTCAGCCGACATTATAGAGACGACTGCGGTTGACCTGGCAGCATACCTTCAACAGCCCGAACTTTTGAGTCTGCTGAGATTTTGAAGTGACATCACCCTTGGACTGCTGTGGATGAAGTCATCTCAAAAGAGATCGACCTTATAATAGATGAATGCGGGGAATGATCAGACGAATGGCCAGACGAATTTCCTGAGGATTCTCCGAGTCTGCCCACTATTGAAGCCTAAATGTCATCGCGTTGCAGATAACCGCGTTCTGCAGGAGCATTGTGAGATTTGAGATTCGGGATCATGAGATCCGGAGCTTGACAAGGACCACGCCTTATTGATGAAACTGACGAAACTGTCTAGAATGCTAGTTGAGGGCATTCCCAGATCCAAAACAGCGCTATGTTTCGTTATAAGTGGACTTCCAAGCAACTGACTATTCCAGACTGTCACGTTTTCTCATATTTGAGGATATAAATACCATCCAAATTGCCATCTTATTAGTTCCTTAGATAGATCAATCATATTACATTCCATGCATTCCCATTTCCCTGAGCTCCTAGTTTCACAAGCATTCTTTGACTCTGGGGGGAATTGCTTAGCTATGTAGGAACATGTTTCGACTCTGCGGGAGGATCAACTTCAAACTTGAAATCTATGTCTTTCCTATTTCATTCGTTATATATTAGTCGGCCTAGAAAGCCTACCAAGCTAACTCTGTTCTTACCGTTAAGTTCCATCTTAAATTACTTGAATTAATGACGGTAGTATTCCGTAATAGTTAGAGTAATTAATCGCTCTTCTCATCCGCTTCGGGAGTGCCTAGTGCTGGTAGCTCAAGTTAAGAGAATTTGACGTCTGATATATATATCGCATAAACCCCTAAGAGATATCCAGAGGACCCTTCTTGTAGTCCAAGTTAAGCGATTGATGATAGCTTAATTACTGATACTGATACAGATATTTTGCACATTATATTTCGGTACACACTAAATATTCTAACTGTAGTTTAGGTTTGAGTGTCTTATCAGCTAGAATACTGTCGGTTCAGTGTATTCACTGAACTACAGAAGAGGGACTACAGGACATAGGATACACGCTGTAGCATAGTAATTAGTACGGGAGAGAAGGTCTATATAGTCCAGCTCCCCCTCCCACCTAGTTTAGAGAATTCGAACCGATTCAACTGCATTTACTTAGACCCTATTGGGACTAAGTATAGTGCCATGAGTCGATTTCACCTACAGCTGTACTAAGCCAAATGCCAATCGACAAATACTTATAATTCCTACAAATGTTTTCGAGCTTAAAGTATCCGGTTTTTCGATACAGTTAGCCGATTTCGAACTCTACTATCTCCCCCCTGAACAATAGTTAGATTTTAGCTGCCAAGAGTCTCGTAGTGTTCAGAAATAACGTCACAACAATAACTATAGTTGTGTATTAATTGAAGCGTCTTCAACCCATATCTGTACATACTTCCACCCAGCATCTCAAATTTCTTCATAAAGTCCCAAGAGAAAACATCTTTGCAGAGTAAATCTTTCAGCTTAACCATGGCTCGCAACTCTCAAAATCCCAATACACCTGTCCGCAGCTTGCGTAGGTCAGCAAGAATCGAAGCACTGAATGTCACCCGCAGCCAAGTTTCACCATCCGCCGACCCTGCATCTGCAGTAAGAGACCCAGTTCGTCGAGTGAGGTCGACTCCAGTTCGCGCCGCACAACTGAAGACACAACCTAGGGTTCTAAGCTCCACTAGCGAGCCTTCACGTTCTACTGCGGCTGGCCCATCGAATGCACTTCCGCGCCCAGCTGTGGTAACTCCGCATGCTAACCCGTCCATATTTTCGCGACATGGCGACGCATTTGGAGCCACCTTTGGCACCGGGCCAAGGTACAACAGCACAAATCGAAAATTCTACCAACTGTATGTTTGGAAGAATCCCACCGATCCGACTTATAGACCAGATAAAATTAATTCGCTAGGCTATACGGACGCTCATCATATCCGGGTAAACCGACTACAAGAGGATATATCTAACAACAAGATAGGTGGTAGGTGGCTCAAAAATGAAAGATTGGGCTTGCTGAAACTCCAGTATGACATGGGTAGAGTAAGGAAACATAGTGCAGAAATGCTGTTTGCTTTGGATCATATCATTATGGACGATGATCGGTACTTTAGTTGTGGTAGCAATAAGCCGGTACCAGCGGGTCTTACTTATGCGGTGAACGAGAAGGGGAAAGTGATAGAAACCACAGACTGGGCTGCCCTTGAGGCTCTTGAGACTCAAGTAGAGACTACTACTACTACCACCTCTGACGATTAAGGCAAAGTTGAAAGTCTATTTGGATACTTCTAGGTCAGTTATGTCTTCCTACAATAAGCTCGTCAAGATCTCTTTGTCTCTTTAGATTCGTCAAATATCTCATTGCTCTCTGTTCGTGGTCTAAAGAACAACTATAAAACAACGAAAATATATTCCTCTGCTTCTCTATTCTTCCAGTACAATATTAACACCATCTCAAGCATTAATAAACATCACTTCACAATTCAAGTAACTTCACAATTCACATCACCCTCCAATTCAAGAACCATCACTTCATTATAACATAGCAGTGACCTAGCTGCAACTGATGTAAAACTCCAAAAGTGACGCCACTTCTAAAGAAGTGACAATTTGGGCTTATATATTTCACAACTGACTATCACAGGCAGGTCCTGAATCGTGATGTGGTAAAGAGTTGAGATTGTTGTTGTGACGGATACGTCGTAAAAGGATTTATATCGACCTTAGAATATTAAACTACAGAACAGAAGCTATGTACAAGAAGAGGGTGCTTATATAGCCCAAGTGACCCTAGTACGACAGTATCGCTAATCCGGCTTAGTACGATCAGGTGCTTAGCTGATCCTGTTATATATACTTGGCTGTATCACTTAGCTTCTATGTGCGACTTATACGTGTACAGCTTATACGTGGTCGTCACACTACCCCCCCCTTCGAAAAAGCTCGCCCTTCGAGCGTCTAAAAAGAATAACTTAAGGTCTTAAAAACAAATAAAAGAAAGAAAGAAAGAAAGCAAAGTAAAGAAGATCCTTTAATCCAACCTATCCCCAACCTGTTCCTTAGTCTCAATCGCATTTAAGTCCATAGGATCGGACGATGCTGGTGGGCGATGAGATTGACTACAGGTAAAGTAAGGCGGTCGTTGCTACTGGGACTGAACCGGGGGCGCGGGCGCGGGCGTAGACGGATATAAACCTGCAAAGTGTTGTACAAAGTGTATAAACTCTTTAAAGTTATTAGGTTTATATAGTTGGTTATCAAGCTGCTAGATAATTGTCGAGTTCAGGCTAAGCTAGAAAGTATTAATCTTCTTATCGTTATCCTAGCTCTTTCTACCTACTTCGTACAAAGTATACTAAAACTTAGTAATATAGCTATTTAAGGAATTAGTACCTTGATGAATTGTACAAAGACAAGTAAGTACTTCCTTAGTATAATATAGGTTCTTGTATACTAGGGATAGAGTATCAAGGATATTCTTATAGTTAAAAGGGGATTTATCAATAAGAAGAAGGACCTATACTTAGATATTCGATTCAAGGTTCAGAAAGATATAATAAAACTTAGTAGTTTCATCTCCTATAATATTACTATCAACTTATAGCTTGGCTTTAATAGCTAATAACTATATATCAAAGCGGGAACTATTGAACTTATCTGAGTTTTGTAGCTTAGGCTATATTATCAGACGAAGGCAGAGAGAATAGAGAAAAGTATTTTCAGTATAAATAGCTTCGAGCTGATTTGTGAAGTCTTCAGCTTAGGTATTGAGCTGTTGATATAGTACTGTGAACTCAGCTACTATCTCGTTAGTAATTAACTGTTCTATTGTCTCTAAAGAAGAGAAGTAGTAATAAGTAGACAAAGCAAATATAAGTATAGTTACTTCGGACAAGTAGAAGGGAGGTCACCCGGAAATAAAGAGTTTTCATCGTGTATAAAGAAGTGGGTTAGGTGGGACGTCTGAACACAGAAATAAGGAGTTTGAGTTATAAAGAAGTATTAATCTAGAGGGTCGTCCGAATCCGGAAGATAAGGGAATACAGGATTTGTTGTTTGTTTTGATTTGGGATATCGTCTAAATCGAGGATTAAGAGGTCGTCGTCGGTCGCGAAGTGCCAATATACGAAGTAGCTCCAGTGAGTTTCGAACACTGATACTCAGATACCGGCCCGCTTCGTATAAATACTCAGCTTAAAAGCTATATCCGGCTTTTATTATACTCTGATCCGCCAGCTAGCCCTAGTATAGCTATTTACAGGATCTCTGCAGGGCCCAGAAAGACTATACAAAAGAACCTTCAGCCGAGTCTTTTTATAATCGCCTCTCTAATAGCAATACACTAACCTGAACTTTGAACCTATAGCTATTGCTAGGTGTCTAGTAGCCTATATCGTCCACAGAGTCTCTTTGAAAAGATTAAGAGGACTGATTATCTCTCAGTGAAATACTTGTATACAGTTCACCTCCCTAGTTGAATATTTTATATTATTCCTAACAATAAGATAATACTGTATACCGAAGCAAAGGGAGTTTAATATAATATAACGGATACATCGTAAAAGGATTCATATCAACCTTAGAATATTAAACTACAGAACAGAAGCTATATACAAGAAAAGGGTGCTTATATAGCCCAAGTGACCCTAGTACGACAGTATCGCTAATCCGGCTTAGTACGATCAGGTGCTTAGCTGATCCTGTTATATATGCTTGGCTGCATCACTTAGCTTCTATGTGCGACTCATGCGCGTACGGCTTATGCGTGGTCGTCACAGTTGTACTATCTGTATCTGCCTAATAAATACCAGTAACGTAGCTACCTTGGCTGCATCTTGGTTACACCAATACCTTGGTCGTACCACTGACCGTGAAAATTTAACATAGATTATCAAATTTTGTGTATAAATCAAGCGAAAATCAAGTAAAAAATATATGTTATTATTTCAATAAGATTATACGTATGATTCAAAAAATCTGATTAATTCTTTGATTTACTTTTATAGTTTATTGGTATATAGATAATATATATATATCAAAATTTAAATGATTATAATAACTAATAAGTTTTTAATTTAATTTAGAAAATATGCACCTTCACCTAGACTCTAAGGGTTCATTTCTGGTCTATCTCCAAGACCTGTTGACTAAGATCCCCGAAAGACTTCATTTCGACCACCTCCTTGCTCCCATTAACCGTGAGCGATTGGCTGTAGATACAACGCAGCGACTCTCCTCCCTCAACGGCTGTCCTCCCCCAATGTCTATCCTTACCTTGCGCACATCCGCTCTGTGCGTAGGAGTGTGAAGTGAAGTTACAGTGCCCATACGATCACCAACAGTTAGCTATCACTGCACATGCATTACAAGGGGAACCAAGAACAGCCACCCCCGCCTGCGTGGGATTGTCTCAGCCACAAAACCGGGCGCATGCTCACCAGATTGAAGTTGCAGGCAAGTTGATATTATTGGTGAAGAGGATATTCCTCTCATATAGATATAAGATTAACAACTAACTACAAAGTTTTAACTAGCTAAGTAAGCGAGCGAGTATTTATAATAAAGTAATAACCTCTAATAATATACTAAGCGAAGCGATATACTTGATAAGACACCTTCAACATCTACCCTTTGTTCACTAATATAAGTTGCCTAGTACTGTATAAGAATGTAAATAACATGATCGATGTAAAAAACAGTGTCGACGTCAATATTGAAATAAGACATAGTTCAACGAGCGCGGAGGTATGGACGGCCTTAAGGTTTGGTCTTGGCAGTCCCTGCAGTCTTTTGCTTTTTCCTTTCTCCAGTGTGAGTAGATGCATCAGGAGTGATTGGGGGGTCGCCTGTTGGTGGTCCATCGTCGATCTCCAAAACCTCCAATTGCTGGGATAGTCCTGAGCGTCCAGAATTCTGCGCAGAGTACTCTGGCTGAGATAAGAATGCAGACAGCTGGGAAGACTCGGCCTCGAGTTGTAACATGTCGACGGCTGAGCATATCATCTGGAAATGCTCGCCAGCCCATAAATCTTGAACGTTCTGAACGAATGTCGGTGTCGTCCATCTCTCATCTCCCTTCATTGTTGGTAAGATATTGAACATGGCGATCACGCATCGATGATACGTCGTATTTTCCCCATTAATGAAGGGATAGTGGCCGTATATTCTCACAGTCTCGTTGTCGTGCGATATAGAAAAGCCGCAAACTTTCCGATGAAGCTCGTGTTCTCGGTGCACAAGCCGGAAAAGAGTGACCAGACCTCTCAGTCCAATAGTCTGGCTAACAGCGTTCTGCTTGTCGGCAATATCGAGTGCCATCGCTCCACATTTCACTTCGGTAGTGAGAAATGGGAAACAAGTGTCGTATGTGGCAGCGAATTTTGACTCGTCCAATTGACTGCCTATGAAGGGCTGGAGTTTCTGCATTTGTTCAGGGCTGAACGCTTCTCGATCAATGCCAATACTATAGTCGGGCTTTGGACGGCGGTTGCAACACCGTGTAGCGTTAAGCCAGATCTCATCGATGGTCTCGTTGAGGATCTTTAGATGCTCAGCTCCGCGGAGTGCTCGAATCTTAGGTGAAGGAACTAGTTCCGGTAGTATATAGCGAACTACCGTCGCCTCGTTTTGGCCCTTCACCATCTTGCACACCTGAGGGAAGAGCTCGTCAGAGAATAGTGTATCTTCGGGCAAGTTTTGCGGGGTGTTTAGAAGCTTCTGGCAAAGCGTCCTGCTTTCAGGCGTAACACCCTCTTTATGGTCATCCATGAAACTCCCAAACTTCTTGAGTTCGATTATGACCTGTCCATCTCTGTAATAATTCGACGGAGGCCTCTGATCGTCGGAAGAGACCGTGTCCGCAGACGAACGCTTACGTCCGAGAGACGATCTTCGCCTGGCCCGGTCACCGGAGACGTAGTTCTCTAGAAAGCTCTTCATCTCTCTTTCTTCAGCTTCTGACGGCCAAGTTCCGTAGTTGTTCCAGTAAGCTACTCGAGCACTCTGGAAATCGATCGATGTACTGGCGTGGTCCCTGTCCACGTCCCCCTTTCCCTCAGCGAGGGAGACTCGTGTACACTTTTGAGGCGGTTCTGGCGATATTTGTGGGGCTATGGCTTCGTGGTGACTTTTTCGTTTCGATTGAGAAGCAGTGAGGTTTGCCTGGGAATCCTTCGTATTCTGCATGCAGGAGTCGAGCGGTGAAAGACACTAGGGAAACCATGTCAATTTAAAGAAAAGAAGACATTTGAAATACGTACATTCTGCTGCCGTTCGGCTTCTGCGCAAGAATTCCCTTCGTGCGTCGCGATACGTTGGCTGCGTCGTATGACTTTGCTGCTTGTGTCGGAATGAACCGTCCTTGGGCCTTGTACGCGCCGTCCTGCTGTGGACGCTTGAGATGCACGGCGGGCGACCATGTTGACTGGAGAGGAGGGAAAGGCGAGCTGTTGCTGCTCGAATGTTGAGCAAGTGACGGAAGTCGCGTTGGATGCACTCTGGTTGTTTTGTCACGGGCATACACTAGTTTAGGTTAGCGTCAACTAGATAAGACGCACTCTGAACTTGGTGGTGGCTTGCCCGCTGAATGTAAGGATAACGCGCTTTAACTCTAAGTTACGCAACATCTCAATAGTGAGTGAGCATTCGGCGTGGTTGAAACTTGTAGCCGCTTGCCCAGAGACAGCGAAAATAATAGAGTAGCAGATTTTTGATGCAACTCCAGGATAATTATCTATTGCGTTACCGAATGATAACTTCCTAACCCCTGCTACCACCACTGAATGAACAACCAGATCAACTCCATTAAGGAATATCGTCCCACCTCACCGCATCCTCCGGTGCCACCCACTCAAACCCCTCCGGCATCTCGACCACTCTGTCCCTCAACCAACTCTGCAGCGCTTCCCAATCTACACACTTATGCCAAGTGCCACCATTCGGGATAGGCTTCTCATTCCCTTTCACCCAATACAGCGGAATAATCGTCGGATCGAATTTACACATCAGATACTGTCTCGTGTAATCGACACAATGCTCGAAATGCTGTTCGTACACTTGTGGGACATTGGTTTTAAGCGCAGACGCAGAGGGAATGGTGTCGACGTAGTGGTCTTGCCATAGAAAATGTAGACAGTGTAGGGCGTGGGTGCCGGAGGCGATGGCGGGATAGCCGCCGCCGATTGATGGGGGGTATTGGACGGCGGTAAGGTTGTGTCTGATGCGGAGGATTTCGGTGGGAGGGACACGGATTTCGCCGTCTGTGTGAGGATGGTTAGTGTGTAGAGAGAATTTTGAGGAGAATTGAATGAGGGATGTACATTTCATTATATCGTACCATGCTTCCTCGACTTCAGGCGTAGGAGGACCCTTCCATGGAGATTTATACCAGACAGAGTATTTGAACCGCACATCTTTAAAAGAGTCCTCATCGATGGCGTCCAAAATAGGTGCTTCTAGCTGTTAGCTTGAATATGTTCGTAAGATTTCGAGATAGGAAGTAGCTTGCAATATGAGTTGAACTTTTCAAGACAGTTTCTCGGATGCTTTCCAGTCGAATAAACGAGTAGACTGATCCATGCGAGAAATGATATAATATGGATAATCCAGTGAGGCGAAAAGATATGAGAAGATGAACGCTTCGGATAGATCTTCTCATCGTCCGCAATGAACCTCGATGACTCAGATGGAGATTCGGTTTCTAGAGATGGCCTTTCGAGAGAGATGGATGAGAATCCCATGATGAATGATTGAACATAGATGTCTCGAGGACGTGTTTACACGTAATGGGGTATGAAGCTATTGTCGACGTAGACACATTCAATTGACCTTGAAGTATTCTCGAAAAGAATTAAGAAGATGAAGTCCAAGTCGGAGAGTGGGCGCTTGCTACTCCCTGAAAACCCTTCCTACAGCGTCGCAACGATACACCACATTGGTGGGGTAGATAAGGCAGAAATCAGATGTTATTGTGACTGCTAATCGTGAAGGGTGGGTAGTTTTGATAAGGTTTGTGGCGTTACATTGGTGCTACGATGGTTGCTCCAAGGGATTATTTTCATGTTCAGCCCTAGAGCCGAATGACCAACTCGGTCTGCAAGTACCACAACATTCAATCAGACACCCGTACGATATCGCTGTGATTGCCGATGGATCGTAAGACGGGGAGTTTCCCCTCCCGAATGGGATGTGACATAAGATGGCTAACCTGATTTTGGGATTTTAGTATACATGCTCTTTACATTGGGCTTCAAGTACATGCTTTGATTCGCTGTATGTATCTGATAATTAGTACAAATTGTAAGAAAAGCGTTCGCTGGAATACGGGTCTTTGGAATTTGAGCTTGGGGAAGATTGCATAATGTAACCTTAGCAGGTAATACAACGCGGAGATATGAACGAGGCCCAATCTAAAGGGCAAAGGTATATAAGAAGAGCTGCTAACTTTTCGAATACCTCTCAGCTACATGCAGACTTCTCCAACTCACTCATTCCATAAGATCTTATAACCTCTTTATATCAACCACGCCAACGGAAATCTCAATATGCAGCTCCGGGCCCTTCTTTTTGCTGGCTGGGTTACTTTGGCAATCGCAGCACCACTAAGTACGTCTAGCCCCTAGATCTAAGTGCAGCTTCCTTTAAGTTGGCTGACTTTGTGTAGACTTTGAAACGGATGGTGAAATAGGTGCCAATCGCTATGTCTCGAACAAACGAGACAACTTCGAAGTCGATGGTGAAATTGGTGCTAATCGCTATGCTTCTAACAAACGAGATAACTTCGAAGTCGATAGCGAGATTGGTGCAAATCGTTACTCGACCACTAAGCGCGAGAACTTCGAGGTTGATGACGAAATTGGTGCCAATCGTTATTCCACCGCCAAGCGTGCAAACTTTCAAGTCGACTACGAAATTGGTGTAAACCGCTACGAAGCGGCCAAGCGGGAGAACTTCGAGGTTGATGGCGAAATTGGACCTAACCGTTATGTGGCGCCTACTTTGTAGACAAGCCTCGTTCTGCCCTTGCGGAAAAGTGATTCTGTAAGGTGGTAGAGCCTGAATTGAGCGCCACTGGGCTTGAAATGGAGATATGATCTTATGATGTGCGGGGCATTCGTTTCCTGGTCATGACTTAACTTGTGTTTCTTGTTGAAAATTCGGTGGTTGTGCTCGTCGTCGGGGCTTGTTGTGGGGCTTCGGGATGTCTGCTAGTTTGGTTGTATTGTCAGTCTATTTCGCCGGAAGCTGTAGTAATTATGATGATAATGCATCTCATCGTGGCGCATTGTATAGTATGTGCTCTGTTGAACTCTCCTAATGACGATGCATTAAAGAGCGCGGTAGTATCTTGTTGTCCAGTGTGTTTCCAACAATCGTGAAAGGCCCCAAGGGAGTCTTGGAAACTGTGTGCCTAGTATGCACCTCCATACGGCGTCATCGTGTGACTGATTCTATCCAATGTCCTCATCTCGATCACGGTCGGAGTTGTGCAGTTACCCCTCGAGGTATGGAATCACACACTTGCGTGAGTGCTACACGACCATGAAACACAGCTTTGTAACCATCCTATCCTTATCATATCTGAATACCCAATGTAGAAGGTCGTCCGCTCAATGAAACACTCTTTGCGAATTCCTGGCTCATCACGGAAGGTGGAGCAGAATTGGCTGGCCTCTGGTCGACTCGCGCCATGGTAGGATTATTTTCATCACTTGAGAGTCAAGCCGCTACCCCTGATGGTACGGCTGAAGTGCAGGTAGAGACTTTATCCGGTACTTGTGTGTAAAAAACGCCAAGAGAAACCGTTAGCAATACCCCACCTTCGTCTTCTAGGCAATTTAGGAAGACGCCTCCTTTCCTCCAATTGCCAACTTAATTGGATTGCATTGGCATGTTGGTGTGGTTGCAGAACATGAGCTCGGTATTTTTACAATGCAAACATCGCACAGGTGACTAGGATCTTGGAATGATTCCGAACTACCGCAGTATTGAATGTTCGTGTGTGCTCCAAATCATTAGTGGATATGAGTAAGAGATGTAACACAACAGCAATGCTGAGAAAAAATCGCACCACAGTGTACTACTGGAGCTTAACTTGTGCCAAGATTTCCAAATCGAGGAGCACAGCATTTGTCTCCAACATCGACATGAAAGCATCACATCGCGACGTGGCACACGATCCCAAGCTGCTTCAACTATTTTCCCACGCATATTTGGTCTCTTTAATCCAGAATCTTCCAGACGTGGCGTTGGCTGGTATTGCCCGGTGCTGCCCATTAATGTTGACTAACGAACAATCGTTTGATACAGATTCTTCCTCGTTGGGTGCACTTGCGCCATTGTACCAACTTTCAAGACTGCAACAACTGAGTGTAAAGGCGCTTTAATTGCCCTATTGATCGCATATTTGAATCGATTCAAATGCATCGATTGATAGTGGTGTTTCCCAAATACAATGCGAGTATAAAGTATGATGTTGTGAAGAAAAAGGGAAATATTCTGAGCTTCTTATTGATTTAGAAAATAATAAAGAGGATAAAGAATATATTATATTAGAAGTTAGGTATATGTCAATTCCGGCCGCTTATTTCTTCCCTGGAGAGCTCGGTTATGGTAAACTTACAACAAGCACTGAAGCGATAAGCGCACAGGCTTTCCAGTGTATCGGTCGCACACCACATTTTACCAACACCAAGACACTGTTATATTTGCTATATGATATTGATCCATACGAAGACGATTGCTTTATATGTGTTGAGCGGCAATACAGTGTGCAAGTGCTACGTTCTTCTACTCTTTCCAACCACTTACATCGTTTCGCACCTCGAGATGAAGTGCTTCCTGGTCTTCCCTCAAAGTGCTATCATGTCGACCGTCGATACTGCTCCTTGAATGTCATACTGGAGGGAGGTCTCGGAATATGAACTAAGGACCATGGCTCGGAAGGCGTCCAAGCATTTATTCTACCTTGGAGGCGCGGGATAAGCAATCCGATGGCCTCTACTACCATGCAGCTATATCAATGGAAATTTTACCATATCATGCACCCTTCTTTCACCGATCGTCAGTCGTCTCGCTTTTTAAGAATGTCGACAAGAACGAATGACTACTAACCAAACTTCGGTCCCACGCCTTGCTTCTACGTCTCCTCAAGCTCATCTATATGCCAGCCGGAGAGCATCTATATGCCAGCCGGAGAGCATCTATATGCCAGCCGGAGAGCATCTATATGCCAGTCGGAGAGCATCTGCAAGTTGATAGGCCGGCTTCGGTTATACAATACGTTAGGGTGTGGATTGATGTGCTACGTGGGAAGTGAGAATGTTGAAGGTAAACTTTTGGCGATACAAGTTGACGTCCGGTATGTTCTCAGGCGTCTACGATGAATGAAGTTGAGGATATGTGACTTCCTTGCCTAGACGTCGAAAATCAGCTGAACTATGGCACTAAGAATGGGTGATTATCTATCTATACGTCAAACTGGGCTCTTTCCCATGTACTAGTACTATCCACAATAGCTTCACCTCATCATTCTTACCTATGTACAAGCTTATTGTTACACAAATGAGCACCCGCAGTATCCAATCACTTGAGAGTTGGTCCCTTTCCCTACTTCTGATTGGCACCAAGAGCCTTTAAATACACATGACAACGGCTTCAAAGGCCAGCTGCATGTAAGGGCGAGTGTGGAGTTATACATTTCTCACCTACAGGGTCCTGGAACATTAGCTGTATCATCTCAATTCAGCTAAAACGGTGTAGGATCTGTGTGAGAAGATAATACTGCAAACATACCCAGGTAGTAACAACGACATCGAGTTCTTTTCTTTCATACTTCTTGAAAGTAAACCCACATCCTGCATCCCCTATTCCACATCCCACATTCCACAACCCACATTCCTCCACACTCGAAACAGCTTTTCTCAGCAAGCTTTTACAGTTCGTATTTACTAATGCACAAGGACTGAGTAGCTGCCATTCAATTGACGTCCATGCCACGAAGTCACCCCACCACGCCAACCTTATGCATCGCCACTCAACCCCACTACGCCCTATATAAATAAATTTGTACACCGGTATTCTTCTAACTGCCATCTCAACATCGTGATTTCAACATGTCATTTTTGGATAAAGCTGCCTCGGCCTTCAACCACTTTGTGAACGAAGTGCAGGAGGAAATCTCTCACATTGGCGATAAAGTCGATGGAGATCGTCACTCGCACGTCCATGCTGGAGAAGACAGTGGTCAAGCCTTGCATGTTCAAGGAAAGGAAAATCGCTTTCATAGCTTTGCTCCTCCCAGAGCTGGTAATCAGGTGAAATGGCATGTCGACGGATGCTCATACATGTGGGCTGTGTCGGTTGCTTTGGAAGAAGCACGGGAGAGTATCTGGTAGTCATGCTCTTTTACCGTCTTTTTATGATCGAATTTAACGTATGGCAGGATTCTCGACTGGTGGCTCTCCCCGGAACTTTATCTCAGAAGACCGCCATCCGCAAACGAGGAATACAGAGTCGATCGAATGCTCCTTGCTGCTGCCGAAAGAGGAGTTCAGGTCAATATCATCGTTTACAAAGAAGTTACCAAAGTCTTAACACGTATGTAATTCTCGTGATAGGGATAGTCATGTGATATTGGCCATTGCTGACCTGATGTAGTTTGCTCGAAACATACAAAGGAGGCTCTAGAGAAGCATCCTAATATCTCGGTCTTCAGACATCCGGATCACGTACCGAGAGGGGTTCATGTAGAATCAGAGTTTTTTACTGATCTCAAAAACTTCTCATTCAGGACTATAGACCTCGCGAAACTCCCCGAAGACGGTATCAAGGCTCTTTATGGTGTTAACAACGATGTTATTCTGTACTGGGCTCATCACGAAAAATTATGCTTGGTCGATGGAAACTTAGCTTTCATGGGTACGTTAATCCACATCCATTGAGTAACTCATACACTAATCATGCAACAGGTGGTCTCGATCTCTGTTTCGGTAGATGGGATGTCAATCAACATCCTATTGCAGATGCACATCCTAGTGACTTGGATAATATCGTCTTCCCCGGTCAAGATTTCAATAATGCAAGAATTTACGATTTCCAAGATGTCACCCAATGGGAGAACAACAAGCTTGACCGTACCAAATATTCTAGAATGGGTTGGTCGGTAAGTACTGAACCTCACCACATTCATCGAATTACGATCCTAATATCCAGTAGGATTTATCAATGTCTATCACTGGACCAGTGGTTGAAGATCTGAAAGCCCACTTCGTCCAAAGATGGAATTTCATCTATAGAGAGAAATACGACACCCCAGAGTCTAAATACAAGTCTTTGTCTTTGACGTATGATGATATCCCTGATAGATATTACGATGAAAAAGGTCAAACCACGGGTCAAGGTTCGACGGGAGAATTGACGGAAACCTTCCACCGTGCAGGATCGTACTTGCACAGAGGTAGCTGGGGACGAGAAGGTGGTGAAGGAGAAGACAATGGTGTGAAGGTTCAACTTGTTCGAAGTTGTACCGAATGGAGTAATGGATGTCCTACTGAGGTAAGATCACCTATCATAATCATATAAACCCAACTAATAGTTTGTAGCATTCCATCGCGAATGCTTACATTGAAGTCATTCGTCAAAGCCAGCATTTCATCTACATTGAGAATCAATTCTTCATTACAGCATGCCATGACGATCAATACCCAGTTCAGAATAAGATTGGAGCCGCTATCGCAGACAGAATCATTCGTGCTTACCAGAATGGTGAAGCATATAAGGCCATCATCTGCATGCCTTCAGTTCCTGCATTCGCCGGCGATCTCCACGATGATGACGCTCTAGGTACTCGGGCAATAATGGAGTACCAATACAACTCCATCTGCCGCGGGGGCCACAGCATCATCGAGACTGTTGCCAATGCAGGAGTACCTGATCCCTCCGAATACATCCGCTTCTACAACCTCCGAAACTACGACCGAATCAACGACAACGCTACCATGGCACGAGCCGAAGAGTACAGCGGCGTAAGCTACGAAGACGCCCGTAAAGAACATGACGACATAGTCGGTGCCGGATACGGCGGACAAGGTGAAGAAACCGGAGCCCGCTGGGGCCGGGAAAACTACGACTACGAACAATACCAACGCGCCGCCCCGCGCCAACCCGGCGGCGAGAAAACCGACACCGTATCCGCATGCATCCTCGACAACGGCCCTCCACTATCATCAATCCCCTGGACCGGCGCTCCAGAAGCCGAAATTGATGCCTTCGTCAGCGAAGAGCTCTACATCCACACCAAACTCCTCATCGCCGACGACCGCGTCGTCGTGTGCGGTTCCGCCAACCTCAACGACCGCTCGCAGCTCGGCACGCACGACTCCGAAATCGCCGTCGTCATCGAAGACACCAACATGCTTCCTTCCTACATGAACGGCTACGAATACCCGGTCGCGCGCTATGCCACCTCTCTGCGTCGCCAGATCTTCCGTAAACATCTCGGTATGCTCGCCCCGCAAGATTACCGCCGTCCGGACGCGAATTTCTCTCCTGTCAACCAAGATCCGAATTGGTACGACTGGGCGTCGGAATACGATATCGCAGTTCAAGATCCCCTTTCACCAGATTTCCAGGATCTTTGGAACGGGCGTGCGCGCACGAATACGGAGGTTTATGAAAGAGTGTTCCATTGCGTGCCCACGGATCAGGTGAGGAATTGGGAGGATTATCATCATTATTACGAGAAATACTTCCTCAGCCCAAGCAGCAAGGATACGAAGGAGGAAGACAAGGAACCGCCGAGATATCTGTATGGCCATGTCGTGCAAGAAGAGTTTGACGGGGTGGAGGAGGTGAAGGAAGAGTTGCAGCGGGTGAGGGGCAGCTTGGTAGAGATGAGTTTGCAGTTCATGGATGGCGTCGATTTCGCAAAGGAGGGCTTGAGTTTCAACGCCCTGACCGATGAGATTTATACTTAGCGCGCGGGGAAGAAAGATGGCGTGGCGTGCCTAGCCGCGGATTGGATATGTTATGAATGTAGCGTACCGTACCGTACCGTACCATGTTGAATACAAAAAGGACGACGGATGCGATGAATACTTCTGCTCTGCATATTCATGTTCCATTTCATTCATTTTTTTCGCTTTTCTCTCTTAACTTGGGGTAGCTTATACTCGACTCAAAATTAGAAAAGAAAAACCAATACCAATACCAATACAAACCAAATCTCTCTCTCTCTCTCTCCACTTCAACTCTAACCTCTATTTAATGTTCTTACCTTGCCAAAGACAATACAAACTGCTGATCAGACAAGAAATAAAGAAGGGTAGGTAGGTAGGTAATTGGGAGTATGTATACTTATTTGAAAAGATTGCGTTGAGAATGAAAGAAGATAGTGCGCGAAATTCAATCGTGGTAGAATAGCATATTCAGATAATGATGATAGTTATAGAAGTGAACTCGCAGTTTTTTCTGTGCAGTGCAGTCACTTAATTTAGAATTGTTACTACGCTATAATCGTGAATTAATCGCTGAGACCGTACATATACACACGAAAGAACAGGATAGTATTACCGGATGCCACCTCACTGAACCTTCTTCCACTTCGACCCCGTAATAGTAGGTTCAACAAGCTCAATCAAATACGACTTCCCCTTTCCCAAATAAACCATCAAGCTCGGCATGCGCCACCCCATGACCTGCCCCACTCCGCCTGAAGGTCCAATTGGGACAACGATAGTGTCCCTCAAAGGCTTGAACTCAAGTTGTTTGGGGTATCCTCCAGCGCTCCCGAAAAACTTAGACAATAATGAACCGATGAGTCCAGGACTTGATTCTTCCTTCTTGACCCCTTCAAGGCCAGAAGCAACGTCTACTGCGAGAGAAGAGCTTAGTGTTGAGACCATAGGATCGAGTTCTAATGCCGAGTTCGAACTTCCCGCGACGATATCTCCCAGAACGTACACCCCATTCACATCATCTGTGCCATTTCCCTTGACGCGGAAATACGCATCGCGTGTGATCACTCGTCCAGTCTCATCGAGCCAAGACTTTGGCAGGAACTCGGTGTTTGCCTTCCCGCCAGTTGCATCGATGTAGAGGTCGACTTCTCGCGTACTGCCGTCGCTCAACTTGAGTGTAGCTGGGTGCTCACCGCTAACACTATCGACGCGGACGTTGTGAATGACTTCGACATGTACGACTTTCTCGAGATAGTCTTGTGCGCGGATACTGGTTGCTTCCTTGGCACGATCGAGAACTCGATGCGAGCCCGAGAGAAGCGTAACCTTGCAGGAAGGATGAGCAGCAGCGATTTCGCCTGCGGTTTCAACACCCACTGCTCCTCCACCTGCTACGACAACTGACTTGGCTTTGGGAAGCTCACTGTGCATGGACTCAAGAGCTTTGGTTGTGAGGGATTGGTCGTTGTGCAAACACCACAGGGGCGACTTTGAGGTTGTGCCGGTGGATATGATGAGAGAATCGTATGGCAGTTGTTTCTCTTCTGTGCCACTAGTTACGGTAACAGTTCGCCTTGATGCGTCCAAGGACGAGGCTACACCTTGCACCAAAGTGAATTGCGAAGCATCATATTGAGAGAAGGCTTCAGACAAGGGTCGGAATAGTTTGGACTGGGGTAGTGCGGTGGGATTCACGAGCGCTCTGGGACTTCCTATTTTGAAGAAGAAATGAGTGTTTGGAGTGACGAGCGTGACGTGGTATGACTTGTTTTGGTCGAGACGCTTGAGCGTGGGAATTGTGCTTCGGAGGAGATTGTGTACAGTGTTCACACCACCAAAGTTACCACCCAGAACCAGAATTTCGTGACTGGAAGACATTCTGAGGAACCAATGAATGTGGCGATAGATGGAAAGCGAACGAGTACTTGTATGTATGTATGTGAGGAAGTAAAAGTGTAGGCGTGAGGTTAAAAGATCGTTGAGACCTGCAGATCAATCTCAAGTATTCTGTAATGCTTGGGGTAAGGAAGAGGATGTAGTGGGGCAGTCCGATTTTTATGTCCGCGGGAGGCATCCGTGGACTGATGGTCTGTGCTAGTGAACGGTCCACCAGATCCGTGCACGGCCAATAATGCATCACGTGCATCTTGTACAGAACAGGGTAAGTACCAAGCACTAACCTTGGCAGACCAGTCATATTCAAGCCACAGATTCCAGCAAGATTCCAGCAAGATTCCAGCCACAGAGCAAGATTCCAGCCACAGCACCTCTATGTTTGTTCTCGACTTCTCTCCTTGCTCTGTCAATCAATCCACTCCTCCTCCTCCTTATGCTCTCTTGTTCGTACTCTTGCTCTTACTCTTGCTACAATAATGGAATACCATCGGGTAGCAGACGTCGGCCACTTCACTCATAACGAAAAGGAATTGCCCTCCAGGAGTTCCTACAATCCCATAATCCTTGGGGTAATGAGAATAACGCCAACAAAACAATATGACCGCCGTGGTAGAGCCAACGAAACGGCAAAACCCAACGAACAGTCAATAAAACTACTTATATCAAGACAATGCACTTGTCGTCACTTACCAGATGCTTGTGGAATGACCCAAAGTATTGTTTCTCATCAGAAGCTGCGCGATTGACGCCCATCCTAATACCATCTGGCACACGAAAGCGGACCAAACACTGGCTTCCATATTCGTCCCGCAAGTCTCCGCAAAGGCCCAATTCGCGCCTATCATGAACACGATACCAAAAAATGTGATTGAAGTCAGGTTCTGGGCTACGAGTGGAGCATGCTTCCATTGACTAGGGCCAAATTTGATGGTGGTGTAGACAAGGTACATGTCGATGACGACCCATGGCACAAGGCATATGAATTGTGTTAGGTTCCATGGAAATCTATATGCGTATACCATTTCCCATGCGATATTCGAGCAACTATCGTATCAGATCAGCTTCATTGCCCGTTCTGCTGAATTAGACGTTTCTTACAGTGCAAAGAGGGGCATGCCGTAGGATTTATCGCGGTAGGCTTGTTTGATATACAGCACATATGCAACACTCCATAGTAGGACAGTCAACAAAAGAAGAGCATCCTGCACCTGAAGGTAGTGAAGGGGTGGTTGATTGATGATGTCTATCTCGTTGAGGGGTAGATGTTTGGGGATCTCCATGTTGAGAGTAAGCTGGCTATATCATAACGCAACGAAAGCAGTGAGATGAAGTGCAAGACAGAGAGAATTGAACCTGCTTATGTCAATGAGAATTTTTCTTTCTCTTAAGAACTTCAGCCCTCGCAAAAAATCAGCACAGCACAGCACAGCGGCAAAGCAAGGAAATAAATGTGGAGACGCCAGATGATTTGCTAACCAGACGGCTCATTGCTTACTCATCGTCACTTTTGCTCCTACTTCCTCTCAGCAATGAACTGTATGGTTAGCCCAAATGGAATGGAGGTGAGAGAATGTTGCTCATAAATGGATAGCATCCTCGACCGGAATGCTTTATCCGTGCTGCCTAGTTCTATGTTACATACAACTTACCCCACATTTCCACGTCTGGTTGTCGCAGCGCGGGGTTTTGAGGTTTGTTCTCAACGACATATAATCGCTACTCCTACAACACTTCGGGATTAAAAGCAACAGTATTTATATTCTTGACGACAGCATGGCCTCCGAAACCAGTCTTTTCTCAAATAACCTGATACCATCTGAGTGCAGTGCATCGCTGCCAGAAGGCTACAGTTTTCGCGCTCTTCAACGCTCGGATTTCAATCACGGTCATGTCACTGTGTTGAAAGATCTCGCATGGGTAGGTGAAATTACAGAGGAGAAATGGATCGAGAGATTCGATGCAATGAAAAAGCGCGGAGATACCTACTTCGTACTGGTTATTGTAAAGCAGACCGTATATAGCGAGGTTGTTATTGGAACGGGCACGCTGGTTGTTGAGCTGAAATTGTAAGATTTCATCTTCACGATGCAAGATTAGCATAAGGAAGGTAAACTGCTAACCACATTATAACTCATAGTCTAGGGAACCTGGGAATACAAGGGCATCTCGAGGACATTGCTATCGCGAAGGACCACCATGGAAAGAAGTTCGGTACGAAACTTATTAAAGCACTTGATCAAATCGCTGCCCAACTAGGATGCTACAAAGTTAGTTTTCTAGCTCGCTATGGTTGTGAACTATCTAGTTGCTGACTTGAATATAGACGATTTTGGATTGCGCGGAAAGAACAAAAGGATTCTACCAGAAGTGCGGCTACGAAGTAGCTGGTCTGGAGATGCACCATTATCATGACCTCAACTCAGAGGCCGCCAAACATCACGTCTAAGTTATAAGATTTTTGTTCGGCATCATTTGTTTGTACTTTGTTCGTGCCTAAAACAATTACATTCCATGTCCTTTAGATGAAGATGTCTGCGTTGGAAATCGGCATTTCCTTCTATGTTTAATACTTCATGCATGGCGCAAACCACGTGTATTTTATTGAAAGAAACACATGGATGCGTTGGCTTGAACTTGCCAAACCCGCAATACTTTGGCCTCATGAGGCATAACTTCTACAGTATACGGCACATCGTACAAACCCTCCTTCTTCTTCCATAAGTCTCTAACGCGATAATGATCCCAGGTAGCCAGCAGATCTCGCCTAGGACTCAAACTCATTTCAGCAGTGGTACTCCCTCGATTGAGTAATGCAACAGCATAGCTCCCATCAGACATCTCCTTCGCATATACTTGAAGGTCACCACCAGTCTCATATCCAACACCTACGGTCTGCGCCGGGATACCCAGCGGATCCTGGTTGATGTCGATTATCTCTTTGTTTTTAAGAGTCTCCAGTTCATACGCGTCAAGTGTCCTTACATCCGAGCCTATGAGCAATGGCGATGCTACCATTGCCCACATGCTAAAGTGTGTACGATATTCAATGTTGGACGCTCCAGTTCCCACCAGTTGTGTGCTTTTGCCATTGAGGCCAATGATGAGCATATCATAATCGTTCCAATGGCCAGGACCCGAGAATTGCACGAGGTCGTTTCCTCTGTCGATCATGTCTAATACATCAAAGTAGTACTTTTCTCGGTTGCCGGGATAATTGAAATCGTCGGATATGTCCTGACCTATACGCCACTGATTGGCCCCTTCCGCCGCTGCCCATTCCCATATATCGGCCCAGCCACAGTGACAAGCATGATACACGATTGGCCTGTTTGTCGCGAGCAATGCTTTTGACATTTTCAGGACTATTTGCTGCACTACAGACTTAGGAGAATCAGCGTGCGAGCAACAACTATACAGTTTAAGTTAGACTTTCGTTTCGGCGCATTTGAGATGGTAGAGACACAAACCTATCATATTTGAGATGATCTATACCCCATGAGGCGAACATCTTTGCATCATCTTCTTCGTGGCCTTCACTACCCGTGTAGCCTGCACAAGTTGTAGCACCGGGTCCTGAGTAGATCCCAAGCTTAAAGCCCTTCGAATGAGCATAATCAGCTAGTGCTTTTATGCCATTTGGAAATTTTGCTGGATCTGGCTCCAGAGGATGGTCTGAACGATTTCCTTTGTATCTTTGCCATCCATCATCTAAATTCACATAAATGAATCCGGCATCTCTGAGGCCACTTTGCACCATGTAATCAATGGTGCTTTTAATGAGATCCTCGTCAATTAGATCACCGAATTGATTCCAGCTACTCCATCCCATTGGCGGAGTCAGAGCAAGACCGTTACTCAGAGGGCTATCCGTCGGGTCTGGGCTTGAAGGGCACCCACTAGCTGTTTGGGAGGCCATTGGTGATGAATATGATGTGGCTGTCGAAGTATAGCTCCAGCCACTTGCGACACATAACATATGCATCACGATTATTATCGTTGCAAGAAAATGCATATTTTAGGGAGTCTGTTGTTTTTGGTAACCCAAAGTTCTTTCTGTCAACAGGTTACAACTCGTGTAAAACAAGTCTCAGTCAATGAAAATGTAAATTGATTGTGTAGCAACGCACCGGTTCAACTACTGGAATTTTCACTGGACTCAGCATTATATATCGTGTCCAGAGAAACAGCGGTGTTCAAATCGCTTCATGGACCGCCACAAAGCACTTTTCATCCCCACTTGGTTACCCCTCATTTTTTGTACTTCTGTGTAACCTTGTCAGCTCCTCCAAATACTTGGAGACATCCGCATCGAGTAAAGGGCATAATACTTAGGGTTGCACTCAGCTGCAGTATGCTCGGCGAATGATATTTTTAATGTTGTACGGGAGCCTGTTAAGCACGCGGTAAGATGTTTCCATATTTTAGTCTTCTTGGCGTGTGATGCGCGGTCTCATTTGACTGAGATGACTTGAGCACAACGCAACACGACGAGAAGTTTGCTATTCTGATCTAGTAGATCAATACTCCAAGTTTAACTTTCAATGGCGTTTAAATGGATTGATTTGGTGGAAGGAGGGGAGTATTTGCACCTTGTGCGAAGACTGCTACTGTAAAGCCGAAATACCTGAACTTTCCAGCATCTCAATATACATCTAAGGCTTTCATCAGCTTGAGATTACCGCGTGGTCAACCTGTACTCTTCAGCCTTCAGCTTTTTGTAGAGTAGCAACTCTAATATCGTCAAATATGCTTGAATATCTGAAAAGAAGCAGAGACAATCCAGAAAGTCCACCACTACAATAACTCCATCGATAGGGTTTCCAGAACTGAAAGAGGATGCAGCGAGATTAGCTTCAAACGCCTGCATTGCAGCAGAACTGAACCACGACTTGACCACGAGCGAGAGCTTGAGATTTTATCCTTCTAGCTTTGGTTGGTCGATATTCCTCTCCATCCCTATTTTACTATCAGGAGTAAATCCTCGGATCATCGGCGGTCTATTTGCCACACCTGCCTTCCAGCGAGATTTTGGATATTTTTACGAAGGATCATTCATAATCAGTGCACCATGGCAGTCTGGTATGATAACCGGTCGTCCACTTGGCACGTTCCTAGGTGCTTCAAGTATTGGATATTTCATGGAAAAGTATGGTCGAAAAAACGTAAGGATATGGTTTTTCCTGTCCTATACATAACCATGAAGCTAAAACGACATTAGGCTTTCATGATTTCCGCTCTCAGGTCCACCACATTCGTATTCTTCCAAATTTTTGCTCGCTCATTAGTAGTCTTATTAATCGGCGAACTCATTGCCAGAGCCATAGGTGGCATGTTCTTAACACTTGTCCCAACTTACACATCCGAGATCTGCCCCGCCGCTCTCCGCGGCTGCATGACCTCCTTCATCAACCTCGCTCTGATCGTAGACGCACTGATCAGAAATGTAATCATCGCAGGAACTCACGAAATCAATAGCTAATGGCCATACAGTGCACCTATGGTATCACATTGGGTTTTTTTTTTTTTTTTTTTTTTTTTTTTCACTACTTATGATCCCTGGTACGTTTCTGGTACCCGAGTCGCCGTGGTGGATGGTTAGAGATGGTAGGTTTGATGAGGCGGAGGAGATGTTGTGTCGTCTTTCGACGGCGGGGGTTGATAAGAAAGAGGTTTTGAGGGGGGTGATTGAGACGGATAGATTGGAATTGGAGATGCGGGTGGGAAGTACTTATTGGAGTATTTTCAATAAACTGAATATCCGTCGGACGGAGATCTCCCTGGGAGTTGCTTTTGGTGCGGTGCTTTGTGGGATTTATCTTGTTGCTTGGACAAGCTATTTCTTTGAACGTAAGTTATCTTTGCATCTCCTTTACTCAAACCTCTCCTATCTCATATTCCCGCGCCGTATTAATTGAAAAAAAGAAATACTTACCCCTTCTTCAATCCACAGTAGCAGGTCTATCTCAGTCTCAAGCATTCAACATGAGCGTGGTATCGACCGCTATCGGCGTGATAGGGAATCTTATCTCCTGGCCGCTCTCATCCCTTGTCGGTCGTCGCCGCATATATGATTTCGGCATGGGATCTATCGCTATCCTGATGTTTCTCATCGGGATTCTGGATTGTGTGCCAGATTACGAAAATAGATTGGATATTGTTTGAGGACAGTCTGCTTATTGTTTTATGCGTCTCTTGATCTTTCACCCCTTCTCCTCCTCTATCTTCTTAATCAACTCTCAATTAATCCTCCGCTCTTCTCCAGTTTGCTAATTCTAACTTCAAACCAACACTATACCCCCTCTACATCTTTGATCATTCTCCACATCTTCTTCTCTAACACACCTCCCAAATAGATCCTCTTCGATAGCATCTATAACCTAACCGTCCGTTCCGTGAGCATAACCATCTGCAGCGAGATCTCGGCCACAAAAGCCCGCACGAAAACTATCGCTGTTGTGACCGCGCTGCAAGCGCTTCTGGGGTTGATTATGATGGTTGCTATTTCTTATATGATTGATCCTGATCAAGGGGGTTGGAGGGGGAAGGTTGGGTTCGTTTTTGGTGAGTGCGAGGAGTTTATTTTGGATGTTGTGCGAGAGAGATGGGTGGGGCGGAGGAGAGTGTTTGGAGGATTTTTTTCTTTTTTTGACTTTTTCTTCTGGGTTCAAAAGGATTTTGGGGGGGTTGAAGCGAAGATATGAGTGCATGGATGGGTGCGTGGGTAGAGTCAGCCTGAGATGGGATATGGAATAGAAAGATCGGCTGCCAGATAACGAATAGGGGCGCTGTCTACGCTGTATTTGATATGGTGCTAGCATAAAGTTCCGGAGACGATGGGGAGGACGTTTGAGGAATTTGGATATCATGTTTGCGAGTGGAGTGGAGACGAGGAAGTTTAAGGGGTATGAGATTTAGATAAGCGATGAGGGGAAGGGGGGGAGAGGGGGTTTGGAGAAGGGTGAAATCGGAAGGAAGAGTTAAGAGTGAAACTAGAGGATGAAGAAGAGGTGAAAATAGAAGGGAATGAAAGATAAGACGGAATGTAGACGTGTGGGACAAGGGAGAGAGATTCAGAAGAGTGTGGACGCGGGGTGAAAGAGGCGAGGAAAGACTTAAAAGGTAAGTAGGCAAGCTTAGACGAAGCAAGCAGAATATGCTTGTATGCGATATTGTTGATGGATGAAATATTAGAGTGATATTTTCTAGACCACAGAAGGGTAAAGTAGCCGGACTACGTCTTCTCGGTTTCGCTAGTTAAACCGACCTTGTACTGTATCAAGGTACCGTATCTAGAATAATTTACAACCATTATAACAGTACAACTGCAGTAAACCGCGTCCACGCAATCAGAGGTTGGGGTGGCGGACGGCATGCACTGACAGTGCTGACATAGGGCTGAGGGATACAACTCCTATTGGTGCCCTCACGACCTTTTTCAGCCTCAATCAGAGTACGAGAAACACTACTGAATCCAATTGGTATAGAAGAGCTCAATGGTTCTATCTGTCTCAGCCATGGAGGAGAAAAGGGAGAAAGAAATCGCACAATAATGCCTTGAAATGAACATATAGCGACTGCCCATCCTACTTTACCAGGGAAAATCCACGTTTCTTTTCTCCGAACACTTTGGAACCAATAATAAGCAATCATGAAAGGCATAATTGTCACCTCCCCCGGATCAAACTGGTCTCCCGTCAGCGATATTGAGCGGCCTAAACCAGATAAATGGCAAATCCCAGTAAAATCTTTCGTCACAGGTATCAATCCCATGTACAGCCACCCTCCACCCTCCCTTCCCCAAGAAAAACCAAATCCTTTCTCTCTAAATCATCACTTAAGCTAACAGAATATGCAAACAGGGATGAGCTAATGCGCACCACAGGTCTTCTAGTTAAAGACTGGCCAATTGTCCTAGGCTGCGATGCTTCGGGGGAAGTAGTTGGAGTTGGGGAGGAGGTTGTAAAGTTTAATGTCGGGGATGGGATTTTGTAAAACTCCAAAAGTGACGCCACTTCTAAAGAAGCGACAATTTGGGCTTATATGTCTCACAGGTTTTTGGTTGCACAAGGTTGGGTTATGGAGGGTATGGGACCTTTCAAGAATATGTATGTTTTTCGTTCTGTCTTACTCTATTGATTTTGATTCTGTTTTATGAATGGATGAAATGCTGATAAAGTGAAGCATTTGATGGATGAGGAGCTGGCGTTTAAGAGACCGGGGAATGTATCTGTGATAGATGCGGCGACGGTTGGGGTGGGGTTGTTGGTAAGTGTAGGTTGTTTGTCTTTTTGTTTTGGTGATGGGATGATTGATAGTTTCTAGACTGCGGCGATATGTCTTGCTAAGGAAGATCACATCTCGTTTCCATCCTCACCTGCGAACGAGAGAGTTGATAAAGATTGGTTCATTGTTCTGGGTGGAACGTCTTCGGTTGGTCAATACGGCATCAAGGTCTGTTACCGTTCGCAAGATACCAGAATCAAGAAAACCATCGATGCTGACTGAACACAGCTTGCCAAGCATTGCGGACACAAAGTTCTAGCTTCGTGTTCTCCTGCAAGTCAAACGGTTCGTAAAGTTCCCTAATAAGATCATCTTGCAGATTTAGCCCCGCACACTCACGGAACCATACAGATCGTGCTAGCTGCCGGTGCAGATGAAACATTCGACTACAAAATGCCCGAAGAGAGACAACTAGATGCCATCCGATCGATCACTCAGGGCAACTTCGCCGCAGTTTTCGATGCTTCAGCCGCTAATACAGATATCGGGCTCAAATCCCTCGGAGAGCTGTCGACCTCTTCCATGAAGACATTCTCAACAACGAATGACTGGCGAGTCACCTCTCCGAAAGTCACGCTTCTCTTAATACTGACTCGAGACAGGGACACAATTCAAACACCCCCAGGAGTAGCAATAGACATCTACCGCGTCCATCTCGGAGAACTAGGGAGATATGGCAAGGTCAAGGGCGACGAGATTAATCGAGCAGGGAAGAAGTATATTCCTGTTTTTGAAGACTTACTCGCGAATGGATACTTGAAACCAATTGAAGGCGCGGTTACTGCTGTGGGGTTTGAGCAGATTCCGAATGGTGTTGAGGCTTTAGGAAAAGCACGGTCGGGTAAAAAGGTTTTGGTGCAGCTGCAGGATTACTAGTAGATGCGCCTTTAAGTATTTTGGTAGTAAGGTAAGATATAAATGACTTCTTGGTTATAGGACCAATAATCTGAAGGTTGTTAACTACAAGTAGGACTAAGTTATAATTTATTTTTCCATCGGAGAGATTACTAAACTATTAGTTATGCGGTCCCTGGCAAGTGGGCCAAAGAGACTGACGGGATGAAGGTCTATACTCAGAGGGGTATTGCTTATATGCATAGCCAAGAACATTGAATGTGAACGGCAAATGTTTCCTTCCTCTAAATTACCTTGCATGTTTCGTTTTCGTTGCGCCCAGCTGAGTAAGACGGCGAGAGACCCCGCATTATGCTTCATGCGTACCTTTTTTCTAGGACATCAACCCGCCAATTAGACGCGATTTCAGGGGTTACTACATGAACATGGGCTGCGATGGGTATGGTTGATATCGCAATGTAACCACAAAATGCAATGTGCGGGATATAGAACTCTTAACATTATATATGTCATAGAGCTTTCCCCGCGATGTGATGTGAATACTTTCTACTCACGGTGCTCGTATACTGTTCCAAGAGGTCATGATGTATTCACTTCGAGTCCGTTTATCGTTGTCGCTCCTTGTGAGTAGCTGCTGTGCTTTACCTTTTGGTGGGAAGATTGTTGGGCGCGATACGGCGATTTCGAAGAGTTATGATTTCGTTGTCGTAGGAGGTGGAACCTCTGGACTGGCTGTAGCGAATCGGTTGTCTGAGAATCCAGGTTCGACATCGAGCGTTCCCTTACTACAGCGAGAAGAGACGCTTACATATATACAGCTACAACCGTATTGATCATCGAAGCCGGAGAGCTGTGAGTAATGGTACACCTTCTAACAGCCTCAGTTGACGATGATTAGTGATCAGGGAGAAGACTCCATCTACATTCCCCTATACTCACAAATCTATAACGGTGCAGTGGGAACGAAGTATGACTGGAATTTGACATACACGCCTACTCCAGCAGCGAACAACAGATCCATTCCTATTCCGCTTGGTAAGGTTGTAGGCGGAGGGAGTTGTTTGAATAAAATGGTATTTGATCGGGCGGGGAAAGTTGATTATGATCGATGGAAGCAGTTAGGCGACGATAATCCTGGGTGGGATGAGCTTTATCCTTATTTCATTAAGGTGAGAATGTGCCCCGGATCTTTTAGTCATTGAGTCGGAGAACTATTCTGATTGACGGTTGTGATTTAGTTCGATAATTTCACACCACCAACTCCAGCGGTGGTAAAAGATTGGGGCATCCAGACTGATCCCTCAGCACATGGATACCATGGAAGAGTGAAAAGCAGCTACCCTGAATTCAATTTTCCAAGTTCCAGTTGAGTCTTTCATACTGTCAATAATGAATGGTCTTTCACTAATTGGTAATTCTAGAGAATTTCTTCGCCGGATTGAAGCAATTAGGAATTCGGATGGTATATGACTCCTTGAATGGGGATGCCAATGGTGCATTGTGGAATCCGGAATCACTCGACCCAACTACGAAGACGAGATCGAATTCTAGGACTGCATATTGGGATAGTGCGAGCAATCGAACTAATCTGCATCTTCTCACCCGTCAGCAAGTTACTAAGTTAATCACGAAATCAGGCGGCAGCAATGTTACAATTAGTGGCGTCGAGGTAAGTGCAAATTGATATGATTTTGTTCTTCCTAATATGGGGCAAAGTACGCTGCAAGCGCCAATTCCTCCAAATCGATAGTTTCTGCAAAGAAAGAGGTGATTCTAGCTGCTGGAGCCATTCACTCTCCTCAGATCTTGCAGTTGTCAGGGATTGGTGATTCATCCCTACTCGCATCGTTCGGTATCAAGACGGTTGTGAATCTTCCGGGAGTGGGAGCAAACTTTCAAGACCATGCCAATATTCGAGTGGCCAACAATAGTAGGTTGGCGTTAACTCATTTTGGAGTATTTAAGGCTAATGAATATACCAGTCAGTATATATCTTGGTTTATCGAATTTAACGACGAATGCAACTTACAAAGATGAACAATTAGCATTATATAGGCTCAATCGTACAGGTATGTCTCCTTCTGTGTCTCCATTCCTCATGCAAAGGACTGAAAATTGCAGGTCCTTTCTCCACCGAAGGAACAAACTCATTCGCATTCATACCCACCCCCTCATTCACCAACAGCACATCCGAACTCCTCACATCCGCCTCCTCCATCGCCCCGGCATCATACCTACCCTCAGATATCCACCCATCCATCCTCGCAGGGTACGAACTCCAATACCAAATTCTGCTTCAAGATCTTCCATCTCCCAACGTGCCCATCATGGAATTCATCTGGGGCGACGGTGGATTGATCCCCATCAACCAACACCCCTTCTCACGAGGCTCCGTAAAAATCACCTCCACCAACCCCTTCACCCCACCCGCCGCCAACCCCGGTTTCCTCTCCCACCCAACGGACCTGCTCCTTCTATCCGCCGCGATCAAATACGCGCGAAAAATCTTCCAAACTCCTGCCCTTCGCTCCCTATCACCCATCGAGACTGTCCCAGGCCCAACAGTGCAGACGGATGCGCAGATCCAAGATTATGTGAGGAATAACGTAGGCACGACGTATCATCCGAGTGGATCGACCTCGATGATGAAGAGGGAGTTAGGAGGTGTGGTGGATACGGAGTTCAAGGTTTATGGGGTGGAAAATTTGCGGGTGGTGGATGCGGGGACGTTTCCGATGATTCAGAGTGCGCATTTGCAGGTTACGGTTTATGCTATGGCGGAGAGGGTAAGTTTTAAAGAGTGATTCTGGGTGTGGTTTTCGATGGTTGGCTAACGATTGGTGTAGGCTGCGGATGCGATTAAGAAAACATACGGCCTGTAATGGTGGTCGAAATACTGCTGGGGTGTCGAGCGAGAGACTTGGTTTCCTGTGCGTCGGGTCCGAGGATGAATCGCGGCGATAGAACCAACTATGCTTGCTTTTCATTTCCAGTTAACCGCAGGTTATAACAATGAAATAACATTCGTAAGAATATTTCCCACATCACAACTTGAAGAAAACCGCAAACATACTCCTCGGATTGAAGTCCAGCATAAGAAAAGGGCAGTGGTGGTTAATTATGGAAATATATCCAACACCATGCTTCCTATTCTCGATCAAACAGTACAATCACTCTCCTTTCTCCCTACTGCCCTTCGCATCCCCACTTCTACCGTCACTTTCTTCTCCCGCCGCTGCTCCAGCCTCAATCTTCTGCCCCAAAACATCATGCTCCCTATCCCAACTCTCCAACTCCGCCAACTTCACCTTAACCAATCTATGCGTCTTTGCTCCCTCCCCATCTAAAACAACCAACTCCTGCCTAATTCTATAACCTCTCCACTTCGGCAGCACATAAATCCAAGCTACATAATACAACCCACAAACCCCCAGGATACCCAACCCTACTGCACAATACGTCGCGTACCAAAAACTCACATCCCCACCATACCTCCCCTTCGGCGGCGGATACCACGGCATCACCAACAAAAACACATTCACCGCCGCCGAGAAGTAAATCGCTATATCCCAAGTCTTAAAATCCGTTTCAGAATTCGCTACACCGAGCTTCTTGCGATTGCGACGGATCAACAGTAGTCCGACGGTCAACGCGAAGAGGAATAGATTACTCGGATAACTCTGCAAGTCGACGATGAAATTAAACGCATCTCCTGCAGGCGGTGCGAGGATCATGAGGATGGTGAGTACGTATTTCAAGAGGTAGGGAGCGAGGGGTGTGCCGAAGGGACGAGTGGATGCCCAGATTCGTGGGTAAGGAAGAACGCCTTGACGGCCGCATTCGCGGATTATGCGGGAGGAGCCGATGATTACGGAGACGATATTTCCGAATGCGGAGACGGCGATGAGGAAGTTGAGGGCGTAGATGGATTTCTTGGAACCGAAGACGGTGGTGAAGAAGAGGGAGGCGGCGAGTTGGGTGGACTTTTTGAGGGTGGCTTTGGGGACTGGAAGGGTGCATTAGCTTTGGACTTTGAGCGTAGTCGTTCAGATATTGGATTTCCAAGGAGGATATGTAGGAATGGGGACAAAATGAGAGAGCAAAAATAGGGGTGATGACTAACTTGCGGCAAAATATGCAACATTGCAAAAGATATACAATACTGCCACGACAAGAAGCGACGCAGGCCCGGTTCGTTTGATCGTGCGGATGGGGTTCTGAAAAATGACCGGTCAATTTATTTTCCTCACAAATTCTCACCAAATTCACAACATACCTTCACTTCAGCAACGACATTGAACGCATTTGTATACCCCGCGTAAGCAAAATTAACCTTGACCAGAGCATTGGCAACACCATATCCATTATTTGTCGTTCCGGAGAATGCGTCCTTGAAATTGGCACCGGGGTCTTTGACTGATGTATGACCACCAAGGACAACAAAGCCCGTAATGCTGATTCTGAAAAAGGCGCGTTAGCTGGGTTAGCTTGATTTCGAGGAAACACGCACAAAATTAGTGTAAGTAATTTAATCACTCCCACTACGTTCGATATTCGGAGGGAATGCTTCGTGCTGAAGATAACCACTGTGACTTGTCAGTTGTTTTTGATCCTCGTGAAGGAACGATTCTACTCACGTAGAATGACGAACGTCATGCACCCTACAGCCAATCCTTTCTTCTCCCAGTTACTAGGTGTATAGCCACCCATAGCGAATAGGTATTCGGCCATGACTAATAACATCCATGTAATTAGCAAATGAAGATCATAACCACCCACCAAACTCACATCAATGCACAATCATAGCTCTTAGCACAGCACATCGTACTTACCAATACAATTACTACTGCTAAAAGAAAGCAGAACTGATTGAACAGCAAAAGTCGTCGGAAGGAAGTATCTCGGTCTTGGATACGCCTGTTCAAGATAGACGACTTCGGCTCCCGAACGATTAGGGAAATAACTTGCTAGCTCGGTATATATTGCGAACTGGCAGCCTGCGATTAGCAGACCGAGTGCCCAATATATCATAGCGAGACCGACGGATCCGACATTGGTGAGGACACTCGCAGCTGGATTGAAGATATATAATTTAGTATACCGGAGAGGAGAATTGGGGGTGGATGGGATGACGTACGAGTTGAGAAAACACCTGTAGTTTAGCACCGGGTTAGTCGACGTTTGAAAGAGCAAGAACGGGAAGATGAATCGTGGGTACAAACCTGTGCCTATCATCTGTCCTATGTTAAGGAAGATGGTGGTAAGTGGAGTGACTTCTAGTCCAAGGGGAGAGATGTTCTCTACTGGAGCACCGGAGGCTTCCTGATATGATGGTTTGGAGCCATTGTTGCCGTATTCGTGGACGAACTCGAGTGATCCAAGTTCTTTGACCTCAGCTCCTGAGACGTTGTGTCGTTCCAAGACCTGTGAGTTCTTATCGTCCGACATGATGGTGGATGCGCTCCGTTCAAGTCATAGAAGGTGAGAAGGTCGTGAGATGAAAAAAGGTAGGGTGCGAATAGTTTTGCTTTTAATTATACTCGTGCTTTCCGCACCGTAAAGCCCGAGAGTAGATTCGAGAATAGAAGTATCCAACAAATCATTGCTACTGCTCTTATGTAGAGCATGTAGATAAGCCACTCGTATTGCCCATTCGCATATCTTGCGACATATTGCACCACAACGCACAATGTAACATATACAGCCATGGCACTGCATGCTTGGAGATAACCATACCCTGATTGAATCCACAATCGTGTATGAGGGGTATGATTGATGATTGGGTGTTCTCGGATATGCCGAAGCATGCGAAAGCTCGTCATATGGTGCCGGCATTTCGTTATCTGTCGCGAACGCGTGCTGGAGGACGATGCCCACAAACCGATGATTGGACTAGAGTTGACCTTACAATTTCCTGCTTGGTGAGGGATGTGCATTCTTGGTGAGGATGTGCATCCAAGGATCTCTATCGTTGTCGATGGCTCCGGAGCTAAGCTCGCCAAGTACTGGTGATACTTAGTAGCCGGGATAAAAAGGTCAATTGGCGGGGTTTCGCCGCTTTTAGTCTGTTGTCGGGCCACCACCGGCCTCACTTACAGCTCTATGTACCAGCTCTTGAATTCTCCGGTATACTTATACCAGCTCTTGAATTCTCTGGCATACTATATACAAGCTCTTTGATTGTCTCAAATCCAACTGCCTCTCAAGCTTCTACTTATGTAATACTGCTGCCCGGAGCCGTTGGTACGAACTATGTATACAGTATCAGGATATCTATCTCTACAATCCTTTATATTATCTTATATATTCTATACATTCTCAATCGATTCAAATCTGGGGAGTTCGCCGGCTAGATTTGTCACGTCTAGGATCAGCAAGCCAAACAGGGCAGAGTAATCATGTCCTTGCTTTATCTTGGCGAGAGTTTGCCATCGGCCTATGTGCAGGGTCTCAATGCAAGGGCGAATTAGATATGAAGGATGTGCTTACTTCAGCTGTTTGAAACTTAAATCTCTCGAACGGCTTCGATGGCGAATTCGTGTGTAGCTGAGCACAACTTGCCGCGACGCATTACGAAGTAGATAACCAGTAAGTGCACGTATCGAACCGAGAGACTAGCAACCATAGTGGGAAAATTTTGATTTATACAAATACACTCAGCTGGAGTTGTGGATGGGCGAGAAGATCTACAACACCACTCTGAAAGTCTTTCCAAAAGCCGCGAAAACCTTCGGAGGCGTTGCATCAAGGCACGATTCTCGGTCAGGATCTCCTTTCGCCATAGCAGTCCTATAAGCCGGTCGGTTTCCAACTCGTTTCATATATGCCAGAATGTTGGGATAACCAGAAAGATCTACAGGTGCAAATACTCGCATACCGGTGAGCGACCAAAAGCTCATAACATCCGCCGCCGTGAAATCATCTCCAGCCAACCAAGTCGCCTGACCTAGTCGCTGCTCTAGGTGTCCGAGGACTTTCTTCGCCCCGCCAGCAGCCATCTGGTAGGCAAGATGGTCGACTTCGAGGCCAGAATATGCAACTCTAAATACTCCCCCCATAGCTGGTTGCAGATTCGCATTCGAGAAGTGGAACCAGTATAGGTAATCAGCATAATTAGGATGAGAAGGAGGCAGAGCAAGTCGCCCTGATCCATACTTGTGGATGATATATTCCACTACGGCGCCACTTTCGCTGAGAGTGAAATCCCCATCAGTGATAACGGGGGCAGCTCCCATGGATGTGAGGGACTTATAGGAGGCGGGAGCGAGGATGGGATCGCGCTGGTAGAGCTTCAACTCATAATTGATGCCGAGCTCTTCACAGAGCCATGGAATGCGTTCGGACTGCGAGTCCTGCAAATGATGAACCGTGAGCATAATGATGATGGCGAAGACGATGACGATGACGATGACGATGACGATGACGATGCTGATCCTGTGGATGTGTGTGATTGGAAAACATATAATGGTTCATCTTGTTTAAGTTGATGTCCTTATATACTGCATACAACCGCCGGTCCACCTTTGAACCAGTAGTGGGTAGAACTCAAATGCGCCCTGACTTTGAAGGATATTTGTAAGATTTTCCGTGTTTTCCGTGTCTAGAACCATTTTCCGCGTCTCATTTTCCGTGTTCATTCGGTAATCTGATTAAGTTTACATAAGCGAGCTAAGGTCTCGACCACCTATTGCCCGTTCACGTGGTGGTAATAGATGATTGAAACATCGATAACGTGAAAGACTCGATGCCAGTCGCCGGGCATTGAAATCACAGGGCTCCCTTTCTTGAAAATCGCATCGAGTATGCTTGATGCAATCGGATTTTGGAATAACACGGCAAGAAGTCACCAGCACACGATGACGGGGTGCCATCATTCAGAACCCCAAGGTTTCCTGGAAAAGTAAGACTTCCTAATGAATAGGGAGAGCAGATTTTCACTTAGGATCTCTATCCCCATCTGGTCATTTCGTGCAGAGTCGGACTAATACCCGTCGGCGGTCTCAACATATCGGATGTCAGTCGTCTTCGGCCATCGCAGAGATTGCAGCAGTTGAGTAGGAGAGCAGAAGGTGAAGAAAGGGGCGAGGCAATTGACCAAGCCAGACCCTGTTGGCCTGCGAAAATGAATATAACTGTATACTCTGTGTGTGAAGGAGTCGAACCGAGTTTTCTAATGTAGTTTGGTGCTTCATTTCCTCGCCACGTGCGCCAATGGCATCGCGAGGCCATTTTGCTGTGCCGCAAACTTGGACGACTTCTCCCTCTTTAGAATCAACCACGAATCCCCGAGTCTGCTTGATTTGGTGGGAACGCGCCTCCAATCTGATGTCGAGCAATACTGGGCGGCCAAGAACGGCTTGCAGTACATGTAAAATCCAGAAAGTAGTAGTACTCGATAACAAGTTCACGACCCTTTATTGATGCTGACGATTCTCAGATACGCTGTACAGGCGAGCAACCAAGATGTAAACGGTGCGAGAGATTGCGACACACATGCACATATATCAAAGGGAAAATCCCCAAGGCATCTCGAGGCTCAAATGCAGTAAATGTAGAAGCAAACAGCTCATCACAGGTTGAAACGTCTCAAGAAGAAGTAAATGTTGCCGGAAATCGCGTGACGAAAGGCATCCACGGTCTTCTTGCGGACCATAGTACTGTTATTGGTCTTCAGAAAGAAAACTTTTATCTAGGTATATCGGAGCCCCTACTCTTGACTCTTGTTGATGTATACTTTGAGAATGTATATCAGTCAGACCTGTTGTTACACAAGCGTATGTTTCTCAAATCGCTGGCGGAAGGCACAGCGCGTGAGCATATAGTTCTGAGCGTATGCGCATTTGCCGCAAAGTATGAGCTTATAAATCATCTTTATTTGGCACTGCTAACCTCCTAATTAGTTTCTATCGCGACAAAAATGATGAAGCCATCTTAAAAGATCACGGTTTCATGACCACCTGGGCCAAGCGGGCAGGAAAGCTAGTGTTTCTGGAGGCAGAAGATCTCAACGAGGAAAACATCATCACATTCTGCAATTTGTCCTTGTTTTGGCACGGACAGGGCGCTTGGAGGTTAAGTCATCTACATAAAGGTACGTAGAGTTGGCATCCGGATCAGCGAACGCACATTTATTCAATCCCAGGGAATGCCTGCCAATTGGTCTCTATAACAGGACTCGGCTCAGAAGCATGCCAGCAAGGTGATTCATTGGAATCCGAGCTACGGCGCCGTCGCGTTTGGGCCTGTTATCTTCTACAGTGCCATAGCTCTGAAGTATTGTCACACTTCCAATCTTCCTTAGACATGCGAAAATTTCCTCTTCCATGTCCTGAATACGAGTTTAGTTCTGGCAGTTTGATAACACCTGGGGAATTTTTGAGTTCTGATCGGAGTAACGGAGGGCTATTTGCTGAGGTGCTCAAGGCTTTAACTCTCTGGTAAGAGATCTTAAGATGTGTGTCTCACGTTATGGGTGTTGACTGTTCATGTAGGTCTTCTGTGGCTTCCTTCACAAAGGGTAACGAATCTGTCGTCAGCAATGAAAAGATAAAAACGATTCATGAACTTGAAGAGAAGATGTCAAATTGGTGGCGTGGAGTAGAAATGGATCTTAAATTGACATCATCGAATATGGCTAATGTTCCACATGATGCACTTCCCAAAGTTTTACTCATCAATATTGTCTATCACCAGTGTCTCTGCACACTTCATGCGTCACTCGTACCTCTTTTTTGTTTGACTCCGGGCGACAGAAGCCACTCTCCCCAGATACAACTCTCGGCCCAGATCGCCTATGAGCATGCTTGCTTAGCATCCGAACTGATTGCTACTGCTTTAGCGACGTCTTCAAGACCTAGCAGAATGCCTAGCTTCATTGCATATGCAGCATATTGTGCATGTGCAATTCAAATTCCATTCATGTCGTGTTTGAACATGGTCGTGAAGGAATGCGCAGCCGCCAATTTTGCAGCAAATGTCAGAATGATCGAGATAATGGCAAATTTCTGGAAATTTCCAGCTCTACTGGTATGGTCCACTATTTTTTTTTCTTACTACTCTATCCACTGACGATCTTACGTACCAGAGGGTTTGGGTTCAATGTTTGTTGCGTGCCCACAAGAAACATGGAGTGGTGCTTGAAAATGAGCCTAAGTATCTGGACGCTAGCAAGCTGACCAACATCAAGATGGTCACAACATATGCTCGTACGTCTATCTTAGAGTTCACTGGAGTTCTTAAATCAAGAAATGGTGGGTATGCGAAAGCCGGAGAGGAGACCATTGATCTTGGAATCGATAAGGAGGGCTGCGTAACCGGACCGCAGCCGCACGCGGTGTCTGGGACTAGCCACGATGGTAAGATAGTATGCAGCTCCGAATATGGAATGAAGACTCATATCGTATAGACTGTTCTCAGCAGTCTCCTAGCCAAGATTTCGCCCCCAGTTCTACTCGAACAACTGAGTCTTCTCTAAATACTACAGCACTACCTCCGCCAGATCAAACCGAAGAAGATAACCAGTCCTTTGAAGATCTCCCTCGTTTGCCGCATGACCAGCATCTGAACTTCCTCAGTACCGGCGACCAAGCACTGGATATATTTTACCCGTTCGATGATTCAGAAATGCTGAATATTTTCCCAGATGGTGCAATGCCCGACTTCTCACAATTTGAAACAACAAATTTTGATTTGGATTGGTTTAACAAATAATGAAGATGGCCTTTCCATCGACAGTGCATATTAATCATAGCTTACCAATTTGCTTCGAATTGATTCCCATTCCGCACAATGACGTTCTGGGTCGTATATCAACGCAAAGATTTGAAATGCAAATTGAAAGCGCTGTTGATATAATTGCAATACATCAGAAATCTGAGCTGACTTTTACGTCAATTACCTTTATTCGAATGCATTCGGGGAGAAGATTTGTAAAGACTTAAAGACGACCGTGGAGATGAGGGATTAAATCCGCGGGTTTAATTGTGCAGTATATCTTGAGGAAGCCGAAGGAAGCAGCCGAAACCTATATATTGACAGAAGTCCACCCAGCTTTTATGTACAATAACAAGTATTGGAGCACCTTCATTGCATCGCTATCCTCAACCAAAAAATCATTATCGTGTGTTGTTAACATCATAATTTCTCTGTTGAACCACTCCCGAAGTTAATCCGGCTTACACTATTCCACATAACCACATCTGACCAGTACCAAAGTACAATTCTAAAAGTTCAAAAAATGACTGACCAAAAGCTCTCCGGCTTCAATGTTCTCAGTACCCCCTACAAAACCATCCAGGGGCTTGACATCCCCGCACATATCTTGATCCCAAAATCCATCGCCAACAAACCCGGTAAATATCCCGTGCTCGTAAGATTCCACGGCGGCTTCTTAGTACGTTTTTATATCCCCAAACTCAAGATGATAGAAACCCCCTAACACAAAACAGGTAACAGGCGAAGCCCTCTTCACCGAATGGCTACCTCCCTGGTCCATCAACCTCGCCCTCTCCACGCCATCCATCCTCGTCATGCCCGACTACCGGCTCCTCCCCGAAGCCAGCGGTCTCGATATCCTGACAGACATACGTGATTTCTGGTCCTGGCTGCTCTCTCCAACAAACGGTCTCTCGTCCTATCTCTCTTCCTCCCCATACTCGTCTGTCCAGCTCGAGCTCTCCCAAATCGGCACGTTCGGCGAAAGCGCAGGCGGCTTCCTCACTATCTGGAGCGCCCTTTTCCATGGTAAAGATGTAGTGAAAGCGGCGATTGCTGCGTACCCGATGGTTGATCTTAGAGGAAGATGGTATGCGGAGAAGGATGAGAGGAAGAAGCCGTTTGGGGTGGAGATGCTTGGGGAGGAGGTCTTTAAGAGGTATGAGGGTGGGAAATGGCTGGTTGGGGCGACGCCGATGAATAGGGTTGATTTGGCGGTGGCGTTGGTGCAGTGGGGGAGGTGGAGGGAGGTTTATGAAAGGGGTGGTGAAGGGAAGGATGGGTTGAAGTTGTTTTTGGAGGATTTGATGGAGGGGAGGGGAAAGGGTGAGGTGGGGTGGTTGTTTGCGTTTCATGGAACGGGCGATTCGGTGGTGCCGTGGGAGGAGACCAGGGACTTGGTTGGGAGGTGGGAGGAGAAGTTCGGGAGGGATACGGTGAAAGGAGCTTGGAAGGAGGGCTCGGAGCATGGGTTTGATGGGGATGTGGATGAGCAGTCTGATGAGGGCAAATGGTTAAAGGATGGATTAGACAGATTCAAGAAAGAATGGTTGGGAAATTAGATATGGGATAAAGAATGTTAAGAAGATATCTGTTCATTGTTAAAATTTAGAAGAATACAATAAACTTACATACTGCATGGTTGATCTTATTGTCTGGAGCCATAGAGACTATTATTTTTGAGTTTCTAAAACTAATGATATTATGAAGATTGGCGTATCCTCATTCATCTTCATCTAATTGTCCCTCGGTAAAATATTCGAACTCGCCTGGGACAGTAGCTTCCCCTGCAATATTTTCATCTATATCTCTACTGATAACCGGCTTTTGCTTCTCTTCTAGCTCACTTCCAGCCGGTAACGCATTCACGTTTCCACCTCTAAGAATCCTCGTCATAAACGCCGCCCACTCCCAAGGTCTATCTTTATCCCCCGGGAACGAATTAAAATATTCCCAACCCATGACTCCCCCAAACCCCGGGTATTTGTTCTTGAGCGTAAGCAGAACCTCCTGTAGCAGACTGAAATCAACAAAACCGCTTCCGTTCCCTGGGTTTGTAACCAAACCCACTACAATCTTCTCTGCGGGCCAGCCCTTCATCATCAAAAAATCGTATCCTCTCGTGGTCGATATATCTCCCCACCCGCAATAAAACTGCGTATTATACCACGCAATTTTCTCTCCATGCTCAATTTCTAGCATGTCATAGGGAAATTCGCTAAGATTGTGTTCTGGCCACTCGGATAGCAGGGCTGACGCAACGGGCGCGAGAGTTATGATGAATTCGGGACCGAAGTCGGCTTTGAGGCGTGTGATTAATCGGCCTATACCCTCGAGACTCATCCGTTCTTCGACATCAAGATCGAGTCCGTCGAGACCGCGTTCGCGGATTACGTTGCGTAGGGGGATGTAGTATGCTTCGAACGAGGCCTCGTTGAGGGTGTCGAAGCGTTTATAGGAGCCTTTGGCGGCGCCGCCAAGCATGCCTAGAACTTTGATGCCGGAAGCTTGTAAGATACGGAGTTCGGCCCAGACAGTCTGATGCCGTGGATGGCTGGGACTGTGGTCATTCTATTGTTCAGTGACTGATTAGTACCTGTATATGATGGTATAATGCGTTGAATCAGCTCTCGCAAACCCACCAGAGTTATATTTCCAGGCGGATCATTAATATGGAGTGCCGCAATAATTACATGCGTCACCGCGATTTTTGGCTGGGTGATGAGGGGTAAAATCGAAATTGATCTGCCATCGGGGTGGTGCAGTGTTTGGTAGTATACCACGATTCGCGGGGTGGGAGATGCTGGTATTGGAGGCATTGTCGTTGCGCGGGTTCGTTGTTGGTGAGGCGCTGAGCGCTGGGGTTGGCTATATAGGCTGAGAGTCGCTAATGAGAACCCTGCTGATCCTGCCTTCCAACACAACTCGAATGTTGGTTCCCATCACCTAACAGGTCCGTAGTGCGGGCATCGTGTATGGTGAGATGGGTTTCAGCGACGCCTTCTGCGATGATATCCTTCAAGGTTTCAGGTCCAGTTGGACCCGAAGTTATCCCGTTATGCTCGCTTAGGCGCGGTAAATTTCAACGTCTAGACAAATGAGCGTCTACTTGATCCAGATGGACTTACTTTACGCACCACCAAGATCTAAGGAATTCTTGGGAGAAACGGACAGTTGTAAGATAAGTGTTTAAGAGAATAGTAATTAAGTAGAGTTTTGTTATTTTGGATATCAATCCTAGAGGGCTGTTCAGGAATCTACGGGGCCGGAAACTGTACCAGAGTAAATTTTACGGCTGGAATATACAACAGAGAACACCACCCCAGCTGCGGGCGACGGATCCTGAATAAAGTCACGAATACAACAGACGATTTCTTCTCCTGTAGTAGCATAGCGTCGGCCTATATTTACTGGCTGACTCATTCATTTGACATCTCACGTCATGCATATCAATGAATCGTTGATTTTGTAGAAATGCATCAGTGGCCTTGTTGTGGCAAAATAATGGTTAGGGGCCCAAGGCCTGTAGGATTAGGCCCTTTAGGGGGGCTAAATTGTTGGCTTATGGGCGGCTATTTTGCCTATAAATATTGGCCCTTTAGTACCTGTAGCTAGCCAGTAGTCAAGTAAATCAAGAGTCATTCCCAGCTATTTCAAGAGCCTATTATCGCTGCATTTCAAAGCCTATTTTATAGAGTATCTGCCCCGATAACCTCAACAGGCCTGAAGTGAACGTTTCTGGTGGTCTTAGAGAAGGAGAAACTGGCAGCATGCGGATGTGAGGTATGCTTCCTGTCACGAAATAGTAACATTTTTAACCTAATTATTTGCTGAATTTGGATCGTCGCTCGAAACGTGCTCAGACATTGTTCTCAGGGGTCTTTCTAGATCTCTTCTAGCAGGGCTGCTCTATATGTATGAATATCACACCTCTCATCTATCCGCTGACTGTTATGATCATTACCTAGATTACAATGTTCGAGTGGTTCCCGCCCCCAGGGAAACCATTCCCTTAAAAGTAATTCGGGCTGAATAACACCCATTGGCAATCTTTGCAATCAACTACTGAGATGACGAAATTTTGAAAATTACTATTCCTAAGTCAACTAGCAATACTTGATAAAACACTGTAAGGAGAAATGGTGTTCTCGTCTCTTTTCTTTCTTGAACCACATGATCGCATAAGTAAAGAGCCAAAACAACCGAAATTTCCAATCAGAAAACAAAACTTTTCGTAAATCAAAAGCCCAATGCAAGCACTCTGCATCCCCTAACCAGAACAATAACTGCGTATCTTGGAGTATCGGCCATGTTGAAACGCCTCAATGCCAACTGCTCGGTTCCAAAACAGCCCACGGGTCAATGGTATCCGTTACCGACATCACCTTGACACCAAGTTCTCATATCTGATAGCCATACCATTCATACTCCATCATAAAGCCGCTTCCCCATATCCAGCATCTCGAATCCTCGTCACATAAACTCTGGAGTGTCAGTCACTCATCTAAAACCGCGTCACAACTCAGAAGAGAATATAGCTATCTAAAAAGGTAAAATAAATGAAGAATAAAGGTATGTTAGCAAACTATGTTGTCGAGTGCTCAGAGAATTGAAAGAATTCTTTCTCAAGTTCAATCCGCGTGGGGTTATGTTGAGACGTAGAGAGATTGACATGATCTGGTTTTCTTTTTTTCTTTTTTCTTGTTTTTTCTTTTTTGTTTTTTTTTTTTTGTTTTTCTCTTTTTTTTTCTCTCTTTTTTTTTCTTTTTTTTTTTTCTTTTTTTTTCAATTTTCTTCTTTTCTTCTTTTTTTTCTTCTTTTTCCTTTTTTTCCTTCTTTGGTCTTTTATTTTTCTTGAAGGGAAAACAGCTTTTTAGCCCGTGGAGGCAACTTCTCAATAGTGTCTGTGACTCTGTGTGATGTCCTTTCCTCTGTTTCATATCAGCGCTGGTGATAGTCGACTTCACCAACACAGTGTCATTCTTAAGCTTAGGGCATTTTACCCAACTTGGAAGAACGTGATCCTGCGGAAGCGAGCTGTTGTTGGTTCCCAAATAGTACTGGGTAGTCCTCCTGTAGTTCCAAATCGAGGAGGTTAGAGAAATCTTCCAAGTCTCCATTGGTTGAAAGATTCATGGTTGAATCAGGAGTAACAAATGTGGAATCGTCCAACAGGCCATCGTCCGAGACTGAATGAACTACACCATTATCACCAGGTGCAGTGATACTACCATTTGATGTGTATACTTCAGTCTCGCCATTTTCAGCTGCTGTTTTGTTTGCAACTTCATCGGCTCCATTCGAAGGTCCATCATTCTTGGTGGCAACTCGCGCTATCTGTTCTTCGCTGGTTCTCAAAGTCTCGGGAGCAGTAATAGAGAGACCTCCTTGAACGTTTGAGCCCAAAAATCCATGATCACCGTCCGCATTAAAGTCGTCAAGTGAATTGCCATCCTGTTCCGAATTTTCTTCCCCCGGCTCAAAATTGGTGCTTGGGTATTTCTCCCATAACAGAGTAAGATCAATGTCGAGTAGCTGAGATTCGCCGAAAGGGCTGAAACTCTCCGCGAAAGAATCACCCAATCCCTGTTGTTCTGCCCAGAACTCATTTTCTAGAAATTCCGCACTCATCTGCGCCCAGTCCGGGTTCACATTGTGTTGTTGGGGAGTATGAATTCCTAAACCAGTCGGGACGGCATCGTCAGCATTGTAACATTCATTCACTTCATAAAACCCCTGATGATAGAATGGAGTATCATAGCTACCGGGGTGAGGCCGAATGCTATCAATTGGTGTCGTAAGATGAGAGGGTTTAAAATCAGGGATATTAATATTACCTTCTGGCTCCTGCGTGATACCTGTTGAAGTATCTGGTGAAGTATATGATAGCACAGGCGCAGGATGAGATTGCTCACGGCGTCTGGGTGTAGAAATTCTTTGTGTAGGCTCGCGAATTCGAGGGTTCATAACTGCTGCAATAACAGAAGGGCGTTGTCTCTTGTTTCCATTTGATTCAAGGGTATTCTCCATAGAATCATACTTTCTTTTCTTAGCAAGGACACGTTCTCCGCTGGGAGCTACCAAGCCAGGTCTTTGTTGATTTTGCTGGTTTTCACTGAGACCACTGAGGGCCCTTCGTTGTTTTAGGCGGAAGTCATCGACAGAGAGACTATTCAGCTTGTGGTATCTTGGGAGAGTAGGTAGAGGAATAGTTAACCTTAGATCTGTGGCTCTGTGAGCGTGTGGACGTTGAGCAGGTCTGTTGCGAGAACTTGATGCATTAGCTCCAGAGATTTTGAGTTGTCTTGATTGTACAAACTGAACGTGCGATGGAGGATTATTCGAAATGCGCAGCTGGGAAGGGTTCATGAATGACGAGGGTTGAAATTCCGTGATTCTCTCAGAAGTCATGGCTAGATTGCCGCGAGGGTTTCTCTGTGCGCTCTTCTCCACTGCATCAGCCGCGCGATTGCCAAAAATATAGTGAGGCGAAACAGACGAGGTTGGCCAAGGTGTATTGGTAATTTTACCGAGAGGTGGTTGGCGAGCCACCCGTCTTGGGCTATCCCTATTGCCATATTGTGTCTGATCCATATCTTGGAGACTATGCATTCTTCCACCCTGTGTGCCGGAATATCTCATTCCACCCGGAGGCATGCCACCAGAACGCATGTCGCCATAAGAACCATCATCGACTTCAGGGTATACAGGCAACCCATGCGAACTTTCCCTTGATTCCGATGAGTTACCGGGGTTTTCACCGTGTCTGTTTAATTGATGGCTTTGCTCTTGGCGGTTGAAGTGTCGGTTGACATTGCGCTGGATCGTCTCGAGAGCAGCCGTGCGTGTAACATTTCTGAGGTTAGGATCTGTTGAATTCAAAGTTGAATAAGGACGTCGCTGTCGCTGAGCAACTGGGATCTTCATGTAGGCAGCCGTGGTTTTGTAAAGAAATGCGGGACGTTGAAGGGCAATAATACGTAATCGTGCCTCAGTCGTGTTTACAGGAGCACCATTCACCGGGTTAATAAGGCCGTTCTCTAGTTTTGTGACGTATCCTTCTGGATCCTCTTCATATTGATGCCACATTATCTTCGCGTGGTGGGTGTTATTTCTGCGAATAGGGATCTGTTTGAGCTCGTTTGGTAGCTTCCGGGACTGTTCTTCAAACCAGCCATTCATTCTCTTTTTCCCCATGCCACCTCTATGCGCCAGGATGATCTTGCTCCCAATGCATGGGTTTCTGCAATCATCAAAAGCACCCTTCATCATATCGTACTCCAACTGGGAGAATTTTTGGTGTCTTGGCATATTCTTGTCTGCCTTCAGTCTGTTGGCCATGTGTCTAGAATTCTTGTTAGCTATCATGTATCCTTAAAATATCTTTGTTATCACTTTAATACGTACCCGGCAACGACGCTCGGCTCGATCATATCGCCTTTAATACCCAATGCTTTATTAGCTGGAGTGCGCGTGCGACAATCTTTATTGCAACGTTCTGCAAGACTTCTTGCGCTCTCAGGAGGTGCAACTCCAGGTGGATACATATCGTATTGCTCATTGAGCCATTTGACATGGTCTGAGTTTTTTGGCATCTTGAATGACTGTAGTATCTTGTTAGTTTTTGCGTACTCTGGGATTGTCGCGGACAGTGTGGAAACTCACTAATTCTGAGATGAATAGAAATATGAGATAATTTAGGCAGAAGATGGGAGTTTCGAGTATTTTCTTGCCCTGTTTTAGTTTTTATTGAGTATTAGCTTTCTTTTCTTATGTTTTAGTGTCGCTTAGCAATAGGGGAGTGAATTCGCTGATCGTATAAAAGTGGTAAGATGACTAACCTCAAGTACTCTATTAGGAGGTTAGCTCTGTAAATGTTGTATCGAGTTTAGGTTATTTCTGTTGGCTCGGTGTAGCTCTTTGCCAGAGACTGTTGACAATTCGTAATGTTGTATAGAGAACAGCCGCGGAAGTAGCTGGTCTTTCACAGGATACTGCTCCTCTTTCGTGACAGCTTGTTAATACTGTTCAAGTACTAATCCGAGATTGAGTTGTGAATACAGTCGATAGAAATTAAATCTAATCAACGAGTAGTTCGCGAACAGCAGGCAAAATTGAATGTAGGTTCGAAAAGGACGCTCGCCGTTTTGATGGATTTATAAAGGAAGTTCGAAGAAACCTAAAAGCAAATGCTTTTCAGGCTGTAATTTATCGTGTTCTTCTTAAGAGCACAGTCGAATTTGGTTAAGACTTAGAGATGATCTCTAGACTCCTGAGAATCTTGATCGTCGGAACTGTAGTTATCGGCTTCTAAAAGAGTTTGCTCGAGGCAAGAAAGTGATGACCGAGATAGAGTTTGAAAGCACACCAATTTTGAAAGCTCTAGTTGTAAAGTAGCTCGAGTAGATCAAAAAGCTCAATAGCAAGTCTGAGTTGAAAATGATCTCGTGGATTAAGGTTTTTAAGAGAGAGTTGATGAGTATGAAGAACACAGTCGTATTCGTTTGTTGATATAGGATGAATACAATACAGAAGATTCACAGAAATCTGGGAGCTCAGTTCTATTTAATCTTAATATTACTGTGTTGTTTCGACTTTTTGAACAGTTATAAAAGCTATTGGCAGAATCTCGGTTGTAGGGATGTGACTCTCTAAGTGAATGTCAAAAATGTATGAACAGATCAAAGTGGGGGAGCCTCTTTACTATGACAGTCGCTATACAGTCTTATTGGGTGAATGATACGAAAATGCCTCATAAATAACATGATTCAACTTCAGCATTTAGCCTTTCCAGATTTTTGTGCTGGCAAACCTGTGGTTAACCATTCCAAACTCGTGCGATTGGCTAGTCGTATGATTGTTGTGTCATTCTGGTGTTTCCTTTTTTTTCTTTCACTTTAAAGAATCAGTCAAACATTAATTTCTTGCTGTCGCTTAGAGCTCTGCCCGCAGCCTTCATTTCCTTTCTCTTCAAAGTGCTTATGCCTCGTTATTCACTTATCGGTCCGTAAGTCTAAGACTTTGGGATGATGTGGTAAGATTTTATGTTGCTCTCTTTTCAATCTTGGTAAACATTTAGCGTGGGAAGCTTCGGAGAAATTATTTCATGTCTAACATGCCAAAAGAGCCGATAGTTGCTGTTACACACTGAATATTTTATTTTCGTGCTCCCATACATTCGGTCACGAGCTATATCGTCTAGTCAATCACAAAGACCTATGAGATAGGCATGGAGTGAATATGTAAAAGGAGCGCGCAGCTACTCGGTGAGCCACTCATCTAATATCCTTATACGTTCGCTAGGCTCTAGCGACTAGTCCTGCATTAACAACACTTGAACAGCCCTTGCCTAAGATTACCTCACTGCCTTCTCTTTCTCTTCACCTGCGTCTATGCGCTGCAACATATCAACAATTTAAGCTAGTTATTTTAAACTTTCATATGCGAGATAAGCGCCTTCATCCATGTCACTGTAGTATAACAAATTTCATTTATTTCTGAGACGCTAGCTTCTGATACGCTTTAGGCTGGGATTCCCAAAATTCACTACTTCATTAATCGTTAGGCTTTCATGATCTTATTACCTTATGTAGTTCTATATGTAAGAGGCTGGCTTGAGAGTCTAGACTGCTCGTTGTTCACATACTGCTGTAAGTCTCTCAACCAAACAGTTGCGTTGATTTTCGAAGCTGAAGCTATTAATGATCGTGCTATTTTGATTAATGATTAGAAAATTAATGGAACAGCATTTCCGCGATGAGTATTAAACGCTTAGAAATCTGGAAATCAACTTCTTTTGATGTCATAGCTAGTTGAGCTAAAACATGCTGCTCACAGGAAGGGAAGAAGTTTCTTTTCATACGTAACCCCCAAAAATGTCTACTGCGACACTTATGCACTTTGATGGTTCTATTTTTAAAGTATTGCCATGTCAGCCTATGATGCGGACGGAACACGAGCTGGCCTCACGCAAGGATAACGCGTGATCGTGAGAACAACCATGGAACAATAAGGAGAACAACGAAGCACATTGGCTAGCTAGAAGAGCACTTATCTCTGGATCTGACTCCGCCACCACCAAGAGCGAGATCACGATTGCTCATTTAGGAGCGCCGCCGCAATGCATGGGGATGTCACATACTGCCGCATGCGCAGACGTCACGCATATCGAGCACACGACTTATTGCTCCGGGAAGCACCTCCGCATATACTAGGATCTGTTAAGTCATTTGCAAGGCAAAACTACGAAATCATCAATACCATTTCTTTTTGCAGTCGGGAAATTAATGCCTGCATAGTGTTAGAAGCGCAGACGTCTAGCTGAGTTGGAAGCGACGTAAACCCCTCAAAACGGCCCACGAAAGCGTATTGCACTATCACAACATCGACTGTTTACATCTAAATCAAAGTTTACCTTTTCTTTGATCATCCAAGAAATCTTGGATGAGCCAGTCGAATACCGGAAACTCGAAAATAATATCGGAGCTTGAACAAGACTATTATTTAATGATGTTGACGAGCCCCCTGAACTAAGTTTCTAGCGCGCGGCGGTGCGGGGCAACACATCACAGTAGCTACTATCGCATCGGATTCGTATACAGTAGACCAGATCCGATTATTCCCTAGTAGCCTATTAGAAATAGTAATACAGTTCATCACTATCTGAATTTGAAGATACACATCCAAAAATTGGGTTTTCTTTGGCAGCAGAAAAAAAACGACTGCTTATCTAAACCAATATTGAATATAAAAGAAACCAATCACGGCATTTTCTACATACGTCAAGAGGGTGCAGGCAGACGAGAGCACGGACATAGGAAAGATGAAAAACGGCTGTGCGGCGATGTGTCTTGTATCGTGCAGATAATCATGAGAGGAAGACTAATACCCTTAAGTGAGGGGTAATGATATCAACCAATCCCATTCTCGTGCGCGTAACCTGTTTGGCTCTTATTCACCAGGTTCTTATGACTCCTTATCCTTCCAACCGTTTCCCCAAAGCCTCTCGCTCCTGTTTAGCTCGTAATCTCAGGGAAAGGAGGCTGTTTTCGTGTCACATAAACAGGTAAAGAAAAGAGTGTGTTGGCCTGCACAGGAAGTAACTCCTTCAGGTAGTAATTTGTATGTTTTTCTTTTTTCTTTTCTTTCTCTCTAAATCCCAGTAGGAGCCTGAGCACCGGCATGCTTCCAGATCATCTCGTCCGGCGACTTCCCCTCGTCAGACAAAACCTTTGCTTTCTTCAACGTGTCCACTGTTTTCTGAATGACAGCCACATTGACTCCTTTCGTACTCTGTGCAAACTGCACAGTCTTCAACCACTCCTTCGCATCCGCCTCGCTATAATCCAATGCCGTACTAATATACTTGATCGCTTCCTCATGATTCTTATCAAAATGCTCAACTCCCTTATCGATTTTCTCAAACATCTCATCTAACCTCTTGTCTTCTTTATCCCCTAGCAACTTCGTGCTCGCAACGATCTTCCAGCTACTCCAAGGTGTATAAATTTCCCCAATTCTTTTGATCTCTCCATTATCGTAGTACTTTTTTGATGTGAAATGCTCCCACATGAAGAAATCAGCGGAACCGTCGTTTACTGCGTTACGCAGTCTCTCGAAGGTTTGGAGGGGTACTACTTCGAATGGTTCAGACGAGGAATCAGCGGTGAGCCAGCCTTGCTCATCGGCGAGAACGAATCCCATTACGTAGCTTCCGCTGCCTATGCGTGAGACGCCTATTTTGCCGTTCTTGAGATTGGCAACACTGTTAAGAGGTCGGTTTGCGCCGGTTGAGATGGCCCAGCCTGTTGCCTATGTTAGTCACCGGTGTCAATCATATTCACGGAACGGCAACTCCATGCAAGAGGATATATCGGAAAGACTCTGAGAGTGAATTGTAAAAGTGAATAGAGAGGACGCATACATAGTGGTGTTTCGACGTATGTCCCAACAATTGAGTATCCGCCGTCGCCCTCAACGTCCGATTTCCCAAGCCCAGCCACCCATCCCTCCGTTAGCCCGATACCAACATCTATCTCGCCTGACCGTATGGAAGTGATCATATGCCCAGTGCCGGACGGGAATGGGATCAGCTCTGCATTGAGACCGAAATGCTTTTGCGCAAAGTGTAGCGGGGTTGAGAAATGCTCCGGGACGTAGCCGATTTTAAGAGGTGTTTTTGACGCGGCCATTATTATGATTCAAAGCAAAAAGGTAGTTGAAATGATACTGGGGATTGCTTTTGTAGAAAGCAAGTAAAGGAGACGTGACTGTGGCAAGCATGAGCTTAATCATATACGAAGGTAGACGGTGGAACCACTTGGGCAAACTGCTGGTGTTTCGTAGCGGGGTATGTACTATGGTGGAGTAGGTGCGCATTTATAAACCGATCTCACTTTTACTACAGCCACTCACTCATTAATCACAACACCTCTCAACTCCCCGGCCATTCCATCAACAAATTAATTACCTCTTTCTGTCCATACCCCAAGATGGCCACAATCAGCGCGCAACGTCGTCTCCTTCAAGAATACCGAGCCCTCACCAATAATCCACCGGAAGGCATCACCGCTGGCCCCGTGTCCGAAGATGATCTCCTCTATTGGGAAGCATTGATTCAAGGACCCGAAGGCACACCGTTTGAAGGAGGCGTATTCGCTGCAGAGTTGAAGTTTCCCAAAGATTACCCACTTGCGCCACCTAGTATGCGATTCCTTGGGGAGGTCTGGCATCCTAATGGTATGTATAATTTCTTTCTGATACAATTTTCTCGTAGTCATCAACTTATCCTCAAACTCACTTTGTTTCGACTGAACTCTTCTTCCGCTCATAGTAAAAACAAAGTTTACTGACGTATCATTGAAATAGTTTACCCCAGCGGCCTCGTCTGCATATCAATCCTGCACCCACCAGGAGATGACCCAAACCACTACGAACATGCATCGGAACGATGGTCACCTATTCAAAGTGTAGAGAAGATATTGATTAGTGTGATGAGCATGCTTGCGGAGCCAAACGATGAAAGTCCGGCGAATGTGGAAGCGGCGAAGATGTGGCGGGAACAGAGGCCGGAGTACGAGCGGAAGGTTAGGGAAGGATGTAGGAGAATGTTAGGATTGTGAGGGTGCGTGGTGCTAAGATCTGAAGGCTTCTATAGGGGAGCGTGATATGGCATGGATAGGAGTTCTAGCGCCGCGGTTGCACTTTTATGGTGTTTGGGATTATATACGGGTTATTTTTATTGGTTGACAATTCATAGGATTATGCTGACATCCATCTTCGATTATTCTGGTATATTTTTTATTCTTTTCGTTGGTGCGTTAACATGATTAAAGAGAACCTCTAGCACTACGAGATAACAAAGATAAAAGTCACCAGGGGACAGGAGTTTGGCTTCGAGCGATGAAGAACAAACACCCAACAATCAAACATTGTGGTTTTTTTAATCATGTTATTGTCAACATATCCATGTGCTCCAACAGCTTTTTATCAAGCCATTCCTCTAAGGCGCTACCGTTTCCCAGAATTTGTATCTCCGCTTTCTTATTCAGCATTAACATAACCTGGAGTTCTCTCCTCCATTCCGTCTCCTCTCCGCCATCACGATATAAATTTCTTTCAAGCATCTTCACTGCCAATCTCCGATCACGCTCGGTCAATCTCATGATTCCTTCAGCGGTCTCTCCTGCCCTTACCATATCGGTACTTCGAACACCGAGCCATTGCATTGATGGGACTGATAAGTCCGCGCTTTCATGAGCAAGGTTCTTGGAGCCGTATTTGTATGTTGACATAATACCAATCCCATCAGGGTCGAAGTCTACGAAGGTGAAGATAGGAATTCGTGGATAACGTCTTGACATAAAATGTAAGAATTGGCGGCTTTGTATATCAGGGTATCCTTTGGCCTGAACATCATGTATAAGCCTGAGGAAATCGTTGGTGTATTTTCTACACAGTACCGTGAGTATTATTCCTTTTCCAGCATCTGATGAAATGCAGTATTCGTTTGTCGCCAAGGTCCGGAAGGTCGCCTATGTCTGGTTAATATTATTCATGGTGATTTCCTCTGGAAACAAACCTCTTTCTCAATTACTAAGACCCAGGCAACACTATGAAGCTTGACTTTATCGATATACTTGATAGCTGGGACCAGTTGTAACTACACGCATCAGTCGCAGCTTGACCCCGTGAAGCAGGGCTACTCACATCTACACCAGAGGAATAGTCTATCACCGACTCATCCTTTTTCCTGATAGTCAGGCAGCCAGTAAGCAAACCTTTTGCAGCTGCGACCTTTAAATTCTTAGTAAAGCCAGGAGTCTACCGAAGTAATGGACCTCACTATATTGAGTGCATCTCGCTTCAACCCTAAAGTATATGCTATATCATCAATGTAGCGATCGAGGAATTCTTGCTCTGCGAAAAGCTCTGGATCACAATAATATAGATCTCTGATGACTTAGTGTCAGCAGGTCCGACGTGTTAGGTAAATCTCCAACAGTTCAGACACCCAATGCTCGGAAGGCAGGGTTGAAGGATGCACAATGGAAAGAATTTGGGCGGACCTCTTCGTTAAAATGTTACCTGTTACCAAGGCTTCATGAGACAGCTCAAGTATACGCAGCAGTGTGACTATGGAGAAATCAGAAAATGTCCGTCAAGAGAAGGGCGAACTCACCGAACTTCCATGCTTCCTGTGGAGAAGCGGTTGGAAAACTTACGCTTCGAGTCTTCCGGTTAAAGTCTTGGGCAGAATTGGATCCACGAGAAGCACGAGTTTTCAAATTTATTATGAGCTTGCTCCTTTTCCCTATAATACAATCCGCCATTGCTTCGATCAATTCTTCGATTTGAGTAATTGCGAGTCCAGTTTGATATAGTAATGGAGAAGGCGATGTGGGCTCCAAGTGTTCGTCCCACACAGCCCCCAAATCTGCAAGATCTTCATCAAGCTTGAGAATGCTTCCAGAATTTCCTATTTTGTCCTCGCTATTCAACAGAGTGCTACGACTTGTTAGTCTGCTGTTGGGTAAGTTTCTTAGCAATTGCGTTGATGCTGATGAATCTTCAGTCAATTCAGACAGTTGATCAAGGTCCATGGTATTGACGACTTAAAATTCGTTGAAAAGATAGTCATTTTCACTTTGGTAAAGAATTCGCGCAGTCGCAGTCCACTTTGTCATGAAAAACTCAGTAAGACGACGTGAGCTCAAGAGCCAAAAGCCGAAAAGCGGAAAGCTTCTGTGGGGCGCGCTAGAATGTACTGTACAGTATCTTCCCGCTCAGGGTCCGGTACGCGTTCTGCCACCGCCCGCAAAACCCTTGGATTTATTTCTTGGTATCCTCCTATTTGTGTCGGTATGCAAATAAGGTGATGCTAAAGAGACCATCGAAATAACTTCGAGTTGCATTATCTATCAGTCTATCATGGGACGTATCGCAGTGAATGGAGTCGCAGACTCTGAGATAAACGGAAGTAAATATGGAGAAAAACGATCGTTCGATTCATCAACTAACACTACACTATCTGCGAAACGCCCAAAGCTGCAAGAACGTACAGACTATTCCCGATGGCGTTTGTTGGATGAGAAAGGAAGGCAGACATGGCATTATCTTGAAGACGACGAGGCTGCTCAAGCATGGCCTCAATCCATTGCGGACAAATACTTCCTAGGATTACCAACTGTATGTATATTTTCTCTGACCGCCGCAAAGCAAATTAACTGTATATTAGAATATGCCAGATCTCCCCAAAGCTCACACACCTCTCGAATCAGTCAACAATTGCCTCGAATTCTTCCAACACTTACAACTGCCTCCCGGTAATTGGGCATGCGAATATGGTGGTCCTATGTTTTTACTTCCCGGCTTGGTTATAGCTTGGGTTGTTACGGAAACACCCATCCCAGACCACGTCGCTACTGAGCTCAAAAATTATGTATTTGCACGGGCACATCCTGAAGATGGAGGTTGGGGGCTTCATATTGAGGGGGAAAGCACAGTTTTTGGTACAGCAATGAACTACACTGCTCTTCGCCTGATTGGAGTTAGTGAGGAGGATCCACGTATGATCAAGGCAAGGGGAACATTACACAAGATGGGAGGTGCTAAGAACGGACCACATTGGGCCAAATTCTGGCTCAGTCTCCTTGGAGTATGTCAGTGGGATATTGTTAACCCTGTGCCGCCGGAGTTCTGGCTTCTACCTGATTGGGCACCCTTTGCACCATGGAGATGGTGGATTCATATGCGACAGGTCTACGCCCCGATGTCGTTGATATGGTCGAAGCGATTCACATACAAAACAACGCCCATCATAGAACAATTACGACAAGAACTTTTCGTAGAACCATACGAAGCAATAAACTGGTCAGGCAATCGTAACAGCATTCACCCCAAGGATAACTATCATCCTAAGAGTTGGCTTCTCAATGCTGCGAATTGGGTACTTGTCAATATTTGGAATCCATATCTCAGAACCGACGCTTTAGTAAAGAAAGCCGAAGACTGGGTTTTAAAATTGGTCCAGATGGAAGATAAGAATACGGACTTCTCATGTTTAGCACCTGTCAATGCTCCTATGAATCTTATTGTGTGCTACATGCAAGACGGCCCGGATTCCTACTCGGTGCGAAGACATCGAGAACGAATGGCTGAATTCATGTGGGTCAAGGACGAAGGTATGCTGGTTAATGGAACAAACGGTGTTCAATGCTGGGATACGGCATTTTTAATTCAAGCCGTCATGGATGCTGGTCTGGCAGAGGATCCACGATGGAGACCGATGTTAACAAAAGCCCTGGAATTCCTTGACGATCAGCAAATTCGAGAAAACGTTGATGACCAAGCAGTTTGCTATCGACAGCAGCGTAAAGGCGCTTGGGCCTTCAGCACTAAAGATCAAGGCTATGCTGTGAGTGACTGCATTTCAGAAGCTCTGAAAGCTGTCATACTTCTTCAGAGAACTCCTGGATATCCAACATTATTGGAGGACCAACGCATCTTTGATGCGATTGATACTCTTCTCACGTACCAGAATAAGTCTGGTGGTTGCGCATCGTATGAGCCAACCAGAGGTTCCGAAAAACTCGAGATGCTGAATGCTGCTGAGGTATTTGGTAGAATTATGATTGAGTATGATTATCCGGAATGTACAACGGCTGTGGTGACGGCCCTGTCATTGTTCACCAAATACTATCCAAACTACAGAGCAGACGAAATCAAGGCATTCAAGGGTAGAGCCATCGAATACATCCGAAGAGCACAATATCCGGATGGCAGTTGGTATGGTAGCTGGGGCATCTGTTTCACATATGCGGGCTGGTTTGCACTTGAGAGTCTTGCAAGTATTGGTGAGACTTATGAAAACAGCGAGCATGTTAGAAAGGGATGTGATTTTTTCATTTCCAAACAGAGAAGTGATGGAGGATGGTCTGAGAGCTACAAGGTATTTATCTATCTATGCACTGCATTTTCGCTGGAGTCCCTAACATGTTATAGTCCTGTGAACAAGCTAAATATATCGAGCATCCGACTGGTTCCCAAGTTGTGCAAACAGCGTGGGCGTGCATTGGCTTACTTGAAGCCAATTACCCCGACCGTGCACCAATTGAGAAGGGTCTGAAGCTTATCATGAGCAGACAGCAAGCAAACGGAGAGTGGTTACAGGAAGCAATTGAAGGTGTCTTCAACAAAAGCTGCATGATTTCGTATCCAAATTACAAGTTCATCTTTCCGATGAAGGCTTTGGGGATGTTTGCAAAGAAATATGGAGACATCAAGCTGCAATAGACAGGCTGGATTTGGGTTGAGGAGAAATTATGATCACGTATATAACGATACAATCAAAAAACCTAATGTAATATTCTAACCATATTTTTGACAATTGGTATAAGCTTGTTACCAGCTCTAGAGACTCGGTCCGCCGCTACACTAACACCGGAATTCCCACGCGAATCGGAGGTTCTAGAAGTTTAATGCCCTACAGGTGTGGAGACGGCTAATTGGAACCGGAACGAGGAGGGTAAGGCTGAGCTTCCAGTCCGTTTGTGAATTTGTGAATCTGAAAACAAATATAAGAGTGAAAGCTCCTGTAGCTTACTTACCATTTATTTTTACAACTCCAACTTGTTAAAACAGAACAGAATAACGTCAAGAAATCTACAACTAACACAGCAAATATGGCGGCCCAAGCTGCTCTAGCAGCAACTGCTATGGACAAAAAGGACTACCCCGCAGCTGTCGACTACCTTACCAAAGCTCTTTCCGAACATCCAACGTCCCCTGCCTACCTCATCCAACGTTCCACTGCCTACCACCGCTCCGGTAAATACGAAGAAGCTCTCACTGATGCCGAAAATGCCGTACTGGCTGGTCAAGCTCGTGGCCAAGGCGACAAAATAGCAACAGCGCAGTTCCGACGTGGAGTCGCTCTCCATGCCCTCGGTCGATTTGGTGACGCTCGGTTGTGCTTCAATTGGTGCAGGAATAAGAATGAGAAGGAGAAGGGGTTGGGTATGTGGCAGGCGAAGGTGAAGGCGGATTATGACAATGCTGGGGGAGAGGAGGCGGAATGTAATAAGTGTACTGTGAAAGAGACGCCGACGAAGAGGGATGCTGCCGTGAAGAAGGAAGTGAAAAGTGAGGAGAATAAGAAGGAGTCTAGTGCTGCTGCTGGTAAAACCCCTGTAACCTCAGCGGCTACTCCGAAGGAGAAGATCAGACATGAGTAAGTACCATCTTTGTGTGTTATTATTTTCACATCAGCGTAAGACTGACTATTCTGCAGGTGGTACCAATCGTCCTCGAAAGTCACAGTCACAATCTTCGCAAAGGGTGTTCCCAAAGATTCCGCACAGGTTAATATTGAAGAGGGACAAGTAAGCCTCCCTGCTGCAAATGAGTTCAATTGAAGCTAACATATATCACAGGTCGAGGTCTCCTTCCCTATCGGGTCCACTGGCACATCATACGACTTCACAGCTTCACCACTCTTCGACCGTATTGATCCATCCCAAAGTAAATACAACATCACTCCCAACAAAATCGAAATCGAGCTACAAAAATCCAAAAGCGGCCTCAAATGGTCCTCCCTCGAAGGAACCGAACCCATCACCAGCACCAGCACCAGCACCTCTGAAGACAAGCCTTCCGCCATCCCCGCCGCAATCCTCAACCCAACTGCTGAAAAAGCACCCTCCTACCCAACCTCATCCCGCAAAGGACCCAAAGACTGGGACGCCCTCGCGACTAGCGCTCTCCGCAGCGAGAAAAAGGACAGCGGGGATAAAGCCACTGCAGTAGGAGACGATGATGATGATGAGGAAGGCGATGCGATGAATAGTTTCTTTAAGAAGTTATACAAGAACGCGGATCCGGATACGAAGAGAGCAATGATGAAGAGTTATCAGGAGAGTAATGGGACAGCTTTGAGTACGGATTGGAATGATGTTAAGAAAGGTCCCGTGGAGACGAAACCACCGGAGGGGTTGGAGGCTAAGAAATGGTGAGGGCTGCATTGCTGACTGGGTGGTTGAGTCTGGGAGTTTGGGTGCATATGGCTGATATAGTATGCCGGCGGTGGATTTGCTTTGATGCTAGGCTTGCTAGAGATCGATTTACTTAAAGATGCTATGCGAATTGATCGGGAGACAGAAATCAAAAGTGCACATTTCAAACGGCTTGACACCTTTCTGCTTTAAATTTCTTCGCAGTGAGCATATCATCTAGGTCTGGTGTACTTTTCTTTGGCTCGGATAATGGAAACAGATGCAATATAGTGTGGAGTTCCATGACATGGCTGAATCTTTTGATATAAGTAGTAGATCATTTAACATACGCACTGACAATTTTCATTGTGAGTATAAGTTAAGCGATAACGCGCCTTTTGAGCAATATTAATGTGTTCTCTCAATATATGCGCAGCTCTTGAGTGAGTGAAGAGCTGGATAACCTTACACTACCACTCCCATGCCAATTCTGGGAGGGCGAGATAAAAGTGGAGAGGAAATAATCAATCCTAGATCTTCATCTGGGAACATGATGCTCTTTGATCGGACTTCTCCAGTCCAACCAAACCTACAGATGAGCATTCCTAGGTCTATCTTCAAAGTTCTCCCACGCTTCACTAAACCCTACGCTTCGCGCCCACTATTCAACCACCGAATTAGCACAAATTCTCACCCCACAAAAGCAAAATAGTTAATAGCAAGTAAAGATGGAAAGAACTCACCGTCTCCCCCGTATCCTCCACACTATCCACCAGCATATTCCCAATCTTCAACCACATGAACCCCTTAATCCTCGCCCAATCCTCCTTCTCATACCGCTCACTGACCGTCTCCCCAAACGCCACCGCTCTCCCGAGTTTCGCCGCATGACCATCTTCCTCAAATTCGAACAGCCGCGCGAAAATCCCCTTCCATTCCGCGTCGCCGGCTTCTAGATTCTTGGGCACGTACGTGGCGACTTCTTCGAGGAGAAGTGGTGGGCTGCGCCGTGAGGCGTACAGGGCGAGGTCTAGACGCCCTTTCCATTCTAGGAGGCGAGCTTTGTGTGCGGGGGTTAGGAAGGGGAGATTGTTGAAGGTGGGGAAGAATATGGAGCTGTTGGCGCTGTGCAGGAAGAAGAAGTCGAATTTTACCTGGGGTTTGAATTTCAGTTACATTTTCCTGTCTGATGATGGAAAATTGGAAATGGAACTTACTTGTTTAGGTGGATTCTGAGCACACGCAGTGAAATAGACCGCAGCATTGATCATTTGTACAGTTTTGGCTTCGAGTTCTGCTTCAGGGACCGTCCATTGAGATGCGTATTTGAGCATTTCTTCAGGCGCCCGAGTTAGAAGACCGTCACGGATTTTGTTGCCGTCGTCCCAATGCGCGGCGGTGGAGAGTTTCTCGTCGGCTCGGATCTCGTCGAGGAGTTCGGGGAGCGTCTTACTGCTGCTGCTGCTTTGTTTGGCGGCTTTTTCGGCGTCAAGCAAGTACTTGACGATCCAGCTGTCATGTACGGCGGTTTGAGCTAGGGCTTCGGCGATGATGGCTGGTTGGTTGAATTCTACGCCGAAGCCAAGATGGATTATGGGGTGAAGAAATCCTTTTCTGGGGTCAGCAGGGATTGTTGAATATGAGTTATGTTATACTGTACCGGCATATAGTCTTCCCAAGAAATTATCAGCCCGAGCATCACCGGCAAAAAGATATTCTTTCAAGACGTCCTGCCAGCCCTTCTTCTCCATTTCTTGCTGGAAGAATAGGAGGTAGTCATGGTAGTACTTTCCTTCGCCGAGATACTTTTCGAAATTTTCTGGGCTTGACATATCGACTATTGCCTGGATAAGTTAGATGAATGAGACTATTATATAGAAGGTATGTAAAAGCATCGACTTACTCGATCTTCTGCTTGAACAACTGCACGCTGATATGATGCATTCTTCTTGTACTGCTTCTCGATAATGTCTGCTGGAGCACCAAGAGCATATAGAGTTAAAAGATGGTGAGCAATGTGGTTGTGGTAACCAGATTCATTGAAGAATATATGATGTTTCTGGTTTGGAGAAGTGTCAGTATATATGCAGGCTCAGGTCTGTCACATTGTCTTCCACCAGAGCAGTATATTCTGGAAGACGCCGACTTACATCATGGTTCTCCTGTAGTAACTCAGAAATCTTTGCCGCCGTCTCCTTATTCTGTGGCTTGAACTTAAACACACCAGTGTCTTCTGTTGTCAAATGGATCTTGCTTGGGGTAGCCATATTTGATCGGCACGGATGGATTGTAGTGAATGTTCGTTGCACAGCTGAAGAGGGAGAAGGTAGCTTTACGCTGAAAACTCGTGACTTCTTCAAAATATGAGAAGCAAGTAAACTACTCATGGTATAGAACCGGAGGGGAGATTAGCTACATGCTTCCCCGCATTATATGTCTGTTGGTTGCAGTTGATCATACGACTTGGATGCAGTTTCACAGCCAGTTAGCTGCACTTTACTCTGCCTTACCATTACTTAGAAATCAATATCACGCTGTGCTTATTTCATTAGCAATCATCTTGGTCTTTGTGGAGTCTGGCCAAAGTTAATTCAATGCCAGCAACATTATTCTGGAGCCTATTGGGTTGAGGGGCAGAGGGGATGGAGATGTCTAGTAGTCCGAGCCCCGAGGATATTTATAGCCACAGTCTAAGCACGTGCGGCCGACTCTTCCGTCACTCCATAACTAGCGAGCCGTGCGAGCTTGTGGTTGGAAGAGACAAGCCGTAAGCACGGTCCGTGCGGCCGCGAGCGTGAGAGCGCGAGAGCGCGTAACTATGACGTGTGCTATTTACCTCATGCCAGGGCGGGCGCATCGCCCAAGTTTTTAGTGTGGCAGGAATATCGAATCATGGAATTCTTCATTTCTCGAGTCGCGTAGCTCTTTGTTCTCAACAAAGGCCATATTGGCGATGCTTCAGGAATATGTTACATTTGTGATTATCTAATACTGTTCTTCCCAAATATACTATTACACGTGCTTAGATCTCATCGCCTTTCTCTCCTGTGGTTACCATTAGTTGCTAGTACCTGATAGGTACTCTTGGTTCACATCATGGCGACGCTTCAGGATAGGACAGCTGCTATTAGCTCACTTGGCATAAGGATCATATCATATATATTTCTCCGAATAATACCAGGCCATGTAAGTTGCATTGAGCTTCACATGCAAAGTATAAGCCTGATAACTCTGATAGATATGGCCGCCTGTGATTTATGCACTATTTGCACTATACGTACCATCATTTATCTCCAGCTACTTCTCCCAAGAACCCTACAAAGTGGTCGTGGATGATATAGACGTCACTATCACCGAGAAAGAAAAGACGCCAGAGAAAATTCAGGATGGCGAGAAAGAGAATGCGCATGCGATCGATGGAGAAGACAACCACCCAACATACGCAGAGGTTGTCGCACACCCTCCTCTCGCAGATGAAACGGATGAAGATGAGCCCAAGGAAATCGAGGAAGAAATTGATGTGACTGAGAGCATTGTATTGGAAGAGAAATCATCTAGACCATGGCGCACACTGTTGACTGGCACGCCAGATACTGTGTCGGGTCCGCTGTCATGGTTGACATTCTTGATCAATTTAGGATTGGTTTTGGCTACAGCAGATTACGTTTACCGCGCGAAATTCCTTCATCCTAGTCATGATCTCTCGTTCGCACGTATTGGATACATGTAAGTGTTATAATCTACCGTCCACACAACGATTGCTGATAATCCAAGTGGTCCCACAGAAGCAAACATCTTGGTCAGGGAACCAGATGTCTCCAAGCTTCCTATAATCGTCTCATATCAATTAGCAGAACCAATCGCAACATACGAAGACCCAAGACCACAGCTTGCTGGAACAATCTATTCCGTAACAGAGGACACCGATTACACGAAGGTGCTCCAGTTCACCTTGCCCAATTACCCCGAGAGAACATATAAATGGACCACATCGAACAATCATACCGGCTTCTTCACGACACCACCAAAACCTGGTCGCTTCCCCAAGTCCGGCTCCTTCACGTTCCTTACATCCAGTTGTATCAAGCCACGCTTTCCATACAACCCATTTAACCACGCTTTGGGAATGCCTGGTTTTAAACATATGGCCAAAGTTTTGAAGTCGCTTCCTGGTGGAGCACAATTTATGCTCTTCCTGGGAGATTTCATCTACATTGATGTGCCCAAGAGATTTGGTAACACGGTGGAAGATTATCGCCGGGAGTATAGGCAGGTCTACAATTCTCCAGATTGGCCTGCAGTTGGTCAAAATCTTAGTAAGTAGTCTTTGATTTTGTTATAGGATGAAGATTACGAATGAACTGCTGCTCCGGAATGGCGTGGCTTAGATAGCCACTCTATTTGGCATATTTTGATTCTTTCCTGCTAACCACGTGCTTCTGCAGGTTGGATTCATGTGATTGATGATCACGAAATTGCCAATGACTGGGACAAGAAAACTGAAGGGGTAAGTGCATCATGATCTCTCAAATATGAGATTTCTTTTCCGTTTAATTTAAGGATACTTCACATATCTGAATTACTCCGCGGTCTCACCTTTGCAGTAGATGAACAACTTCAACTAACAACAATATAAATAGGTTTACGATGCCGCAGTCGACCCATTCCACCTCTATCAAAGCGTTGTGAATCCTCCACGAGCTCGCGAAGCCGGAACTTACAATACTTTGAGAGAAGGCGCGACATATTTCGAGTTCACTCAAGGCCCTGCATCATTTTTCATGATGGACACCAGAACTTACCGAGATTCTTCCACCAATCTTCCTGCCGATAGCCCAGAAAAATCGATGCTAGGCCAGCAACAACTCGCTGATCTTCTTGCTTTCCTCAAGAAGCCAGAGCCAAAGGGCGTCAGCTGGAAGATTGTGGTATCTAGCATCCCATTCACGAAAAATTGGCGCGTTAATAGTATGGACACTTGGGCAGGCTATCTCAATGAGCGTCAAACGATTCTCGAGGCTATGTGGGATGTTGGGCTTCGTGGTGGATGTGGAGTTGTCATTCTCAGCGGTGATCGGCACGAATTTGCTGCCACCGCCTTCCCGCCTCCACTAGGAGGTAGATGGCCAGTGAGCGCTACTGTGAATGAGTTTTCGACAAGTCCACTCAGTCAATTCTATCTTCCAGTTCATACATACTGGCAAACCGACGATGAAGATGTCATGATAAAGTAGGATACAACCAGCTTCTTATATGAATTGTGATTAACTTATATAGATACATCCCCAATGGAAACTCGAAATTGGGTGTTGTTACGATTGAAGATACTGCTACTGACCAGAGCGCATTCAGATTCCGTCTCTATGTTGATGGAGAGGCAGCATGGTCTGCTATCTTACTTTCTCCACCGCCTATCTCAGGTAAACGTTGGACTAAAGATGCTCTATGGGCTTAGGAGAAAATGGTGCAGGAATCTTGAATGGAGTTGAAGATATAGAGGGTGCGAAGGACGGTAAATTTCTAGGATATATCAGAACAACTGACCATGAAGTTGTATGAGACGGAGTCTGGCTAGGCAGTGCTATTCTGATTGATTTTAAGGCGTTTCGGTCAATTAATAACAGTCGGAGAAACAGCGGAATGGGAGTTAGCCCAATGGTTTTGATCTAGTCGTGGGAGCCTATTTAGATTTTATACTATATGTAATATATCACTAGCAATATGATACATTTGAACTCAGTGAGTGCTTCTGCTTCTCACTCATCATCTTTATTTTCACCTCAGATGTGATATCTGAAAAGAAGCAGAAGCAGAAGCAGAAGCAGAAGCATATTCACTCCTTCCGGTCAATCCTCACGACATGTATCACAGTTTCCCGACATGTACCATCCACACATTCACTTCTCATTCACATTACACTATATGATGAATTATCCACTTAAATCATTGAAGAGAGGCCTATTCTGAGCCAATCCAGAAGCTCGCTGCAAGTCACGTTAAGATATCCTCGAATTTCACCTATTGTGTCAACGACAATACAAGCCGTTTCTGGCCAAGAGCATCTTTCTAAATCTTATTATTTAACTACGTTCCTGATCTACCCTGATCTTCATCTTCGGAACTTGCATTTGGTCATTAAATTCCTGTCGGGTTGATTGGGAGTTTGGAAAAATCACTTTGAATGGTATGTGATAGTCTCTCGTTGTTCGCACGTTCGTCTCTAGAGGAGAATTATCTTCTGCTGCATACTCTAGCCTTCTATGTTTCTTTCTATAGCTCAGTCCGGTCTCGGCTGCAGGAGGTTGTCTTCAACAGGAGGCTCTGTCGATATCGGTCCGAGATCAACGTCCTGTATAAAATCCCTCAGACGTATTCTCCTGCCTTACTTCTTCAACAATCAGCCTCTTGAACCTTTGCTGATACGACCTTGAACAGTGCCTCAAGCATAACATTAAATCAATTGCTTCAAGACATTGATAAAAAAACTCTCGGCCAAACAGCAATATCGCTACGAAAATGGGAAACAAAAACGCCCGCTCAACGAGGTCTCTGGGCGATCTTCGAACAATAGGAAAGACCTTCGTAAATCAAGAGAAAGCCAGCAAACAGACTGAAATTCCTGCTACTCTGAAAGCTCTTGCGTTCAAATCTTATCGTCAAGGGACACTGATTACGCAAAACTTCGAGCCAACTGCTAAGAAATCAAAGCCGTTGTGTGCGACTTCACCTGAATTCATTCCCGCTCTTCCGGTCAAACTTAACACTGTGACTACCCCTTCCAGAAGTTTTGAAGCGATTCCAAAGACGCTTGAAGTGCCGGGTGTATTTCCAAGCTTTCCCTCCTTAGGAATTCAGAAGTTCCAAGCATATTTCCCTATGATCATACAACCTGCGAATGCTGGTATTAGAACTCCAGTCAACGCTTTTAAGCCGATGGAAAGAGCAAACATGACGACACCTCCACATCAGTTCGAGCAAACGATCCACACTGCCTCAATTCCTCAACCCATCGAAGCCACACCAAACACCCAAGTGTTCACAACTCAACCGTTTTCATCCTCCCACCTCACGCACCGCCGCAACCGCTCCCTTCGCGCCGACAAATCCCTCAAAGACATTATCATCTCCCGACACGGCATAACCCACAACATCATCCCCAACATCTCCAGCCCTTCATCGTGTAGCCTCATCGACATCTTACGTTCCATGTCCGGAAAGGAACGTGAAGAATTCTGGAGTTGGAATTGGGTCGAAATCGTCATTGATCTTAACTTTAAAGAAGGAGAAGCTGAAGGATACGGAAAGCTGGAGAAGATCAAAAACTACAACATGCTCATCCAGAACCTAGAACTCTTAGGCCCGGAATTCAAAACCTCTGTGCAGAACATGCTAATCAACATCATCTTCCCCGAACCATCTCCCAGCACCAGCAGCGAGTCTCCTACTACATCCAGCATAAACGCAACATCCCACACAACACCCGAATTCATGCACTTAACCGAGCTCGTCACGCATCTCTCCCTTTCTTCACCCTCACCTCAATCCCTTCCTTCTCCCCAACCGCTCTCATCCCTCCAAACCCTCACAATCCTCCTCACCGTCCCCAACAGCAGCAAACCGCTGTCCCTCCCACAACTAACCCTACTACTCCCCTTCTACGACCTCCCGTTTACGAGCTGGACGATCAAGTGGCGGACGTCGTTTATGACGCGGGCGGAGCCGGTGGGCGGGTGGCCGGTGCATTATTTGGATAAGGAGAGGAATAGATTGTTGAGGGAGAGGGAGAGGGAGAGGGAGAGGGAGAGAGTAGTCGCGGAGGCGAGTGGAAGGGGGAAGAGAGGAAGGCAGAGGAATGGGAGAAGAGAGGAGACGAGGGAGGATAGGAGAGTTGATGGTGTGGGTTTGGAGAAGGATGGGGAGAGCTGGAATGGTGTTAGACGAGGAGGGAGGGGAAGAGGTGGTGGTGATAAGGGGCGTGAAAATAACGACGGTGAGGGTGGAAAGGTTATGAAAATAGGAGATGGTGTCTTTAATTGATAGAGTGAGGAGAGATGTGCTAGATGCTGGACGGTGTGGATGGATAAGAATATCGATCGGTTGACGTCCTCTCGAGATGCTTTGCCATTTAGCCCGGAACACTAATTCGCAGCGACAGCCCGCCACTCATGACAATAGATGACTTCGGGGTAAAATCTCAAATGGTCATGGCTCATTCAATTAACAGCCAATCCACCGATATTTTGGGGGGGAAAAGGGGAAAAAAGCAGCTTGGTCTCATCACCCATTCATTCATTCATCCATTCATCCGTTCATCCGTTCATTCAAATTATCCAAAACCAAACACCGCTTCCAAGCTTCCAATTGTTCATCCTGCTCACTTCCTCAAATGAATCACTCCTACGGCTTGCTTGCTTGCTTGCTTGCTTGCTTGTTTACCAATCAATCCACTCATATCTTTCAACCGCTTCGCTGCATTCTGCATTCCCCCTCCAACGCCTTTTCTTCAACTTTGAGATTATTTCTCTCGGCTTCCATTTCAGCTCACCACCACCATCAAACCCCCGAATTCAGGCACAGCACAGCACAGCACAGCACAGCACAGCATACATATACCAACCGCTCCTATTCCAATCCTCCATTACCATATCCTATCCTCCACCACACCACACCACAACACAAACCAGAGAAGGGAAAAGCAAATCAGACCAAACATATCTTAACTTAACTTAACACAACCTACCTTCATATCTTAGAAAAATAGAATTTATCTCTTCTTTCCCTTTCCCTTTCCCATTCCCATTCCCATTCCCATTCCCATTCCCATTCCCATTCCCATTCCCATTCCCAT